>BMAO01009352.1:0-116500 GCA_019973975.1 Trichonephila clavata
TCGATAAAATTATCAGTTAATTTGCCTTTACCAGACAGTCCTTTAGTTTTTGTTTTTAGCTTTCTTAGACGCGAGCCCACTCTCTTTTGTACATGGCCAATGCACTCAAACTTTGTCACACTGTTCATTCCATAAGTGTCTTTCACACTCATGAAAGCTTTTGAGTCACCATCGGCATAATATTGCGTGTATTGAAGTCTGCGGTTTTTTTCTGAACGAAGAAATATTCGTGAAGCCCCCACAATTTCCATTTTTGACGAAGATCCCGTAAAGTTACACTGACATATGTGGTCGGCTTTTGACGACTCATATTCATTCGACGAGTTTCTTGGCATAGTCTGAAGTCTCTTACATGTAGGACAGTAGGACGACATAACTTCTACCTCTAACACCTTACCAGTATCAACTGATATTGCAGCAACACAACCATTCATAGATGTATAGCCTCTACGCTGCCATGTGCCATCCACAGATATGCCACATTTTACAAAATCAGATGAAAATTTTTGTTTTATATCCGCAATTTCAGTAGCAGCTTTTTTCATGGATTCCTCAGCTACTTCCTGAACCACTTTTAAAAGCTTTGCTTCCTGATTTTTGAAAGCAGTTTTTGTCAGTCGAGGCAAATTTAATGTTGAGCATAATTTAAATGCACCAGCAAAACCCTTGCCTATCTGCCGCATACCATATACTAGCCTGGTATTTATGACTGGTGCATTTACAACTTTTTTTGATGAAGCAAATGTAAAGAAAAAGTCACAGCATTTACATTTTAGTGTAAAATGAGAGCATAATCCATACATGGAATCCTCAAAAAGCTCTACTTTTTCAGCAAAACATTTTGGGCAGCAAAGTTGAGAAAATGCATCCACAATAAGCTCAAGATCAATGATTCTGTTACCAAACAGAGGACCAGGCATTTCTTCTGCAGTTGACATACTCTCATTTCCCAATTTTGAAGAACTAGTAGTGCATTCAGGAACAGGTGTTGATTTGCTGTTATTTTCGGAAATTTTTGTGTATTTATTTCCAAAAAATTGTCTCTTACGCTTTCTAGCAATACTTTAAACCATTTTCAAGCAAAAATAAAACAGAATAGAATTATTTTTTAACTTTCTACGCTGTCGATTCTTTCAGTATGAAAATCAAACATATATGTAAACAAAGTCACTAAACAACAAATTTGATGCCAGATTTCATACATAAAAAAGGAAAAATGTATTTCTAAATACATTTATATTTATTCTCAAATATTCTATTTTAATTTCTGACAAAATATTTGTATATTAATTTTCATATTTCATGTCATATACCATGAAAGAGAAACGTAAACAAACAATTTGGGCCACTTCCGGTTAGCAGAAAGGCATTTCCGGCCAGAGAAATTCATGATCAAGTAATATTAAAAAAGCTGTAACTTGGCTTCTAATTAAGCTAGAAACAAAATATTTACAGATTTAGAAAGATAAAAGATTGAATTTTAATATTTGATCAAAAACGAAAAATCGATACTTTGACCGAAAATTGAGTTTTAAAGGTGTTCTGTCACCTTAAACCAGAGGTTCCCAAACTTTTGTGTCTCGTAGACCCCTTTCCATGTTTTTCGGTTTGGGGTAGACCCCTGCTTAATTAATATTGAATTTTTGCAAATTTATCAGCTTAAATTCTTTTTAACAGCTGGTACTACTACTCCTACTTTAAAATAATTAAATTTCTAACTATAATGAAGTATAGTGTTTAAAATTTAAAAAGAATGTGGTAATTAATTAAATTAAAATTAATAAATAAAACTGTTTAATAAACTAACTAAACAACAAACAAATTATTTTAATGGGAGGGATGAATCTCCAGCACTACCATATCAAATTTTCGTCATTTGGTATCAATCTTGTCTGGCTTAATTTTAAATCTCCTCTGTTAGTATATATATATGGTGTCCAGTTTTTTCTTTCTTTTATTTTTTTTTCGAGATAGGTAACCGCACTGAAACTCCTTCACTCTTGGAAAAGCAATGAAAAACTTCCTCGCGATATTCTATAAGTCGAGACAAATAACATGCTTGACTTTTTAAAGCCAAAATTGCTGTCATCCGTTTCTAAACTTTAAGTTCCTCGTTAGTGCTTATTAGTTCCTATTGTGATGTGACCTGTTTCTTCAATATGACCATATGAATTCATTGCCTACTGTAGTATTGCCATAGTCAAAGCATTCTCAAACCTCTTTTCAAAATCTGAATAGAAGGCATTTAAATGTTGAACGTAGATTAAAACGTTCTGATAGATTGTCTGTGACAAATTTAGAAAATTCGAGTCCTCCAGTAATATACTTCTTTGGCTTAAACCAGGAAAGAAAAGCTAAAATGTTTCTTGTTTTAATAAAATTTATGCTGTCACCTTGTAAATGTAAATTAACCTCATTAAATTTAGTAAATAAATGTGTTAAATAGCTAAAATTTGATTTACACTTAATTATAAATTTTCTTTTAAATTAAAGTCACGATCCAGTTTAATGAGAGCCAGTATCACATAGATCCCCACTTACACCTCATGGACCCCCAAATTAATTTTCGTCTAACGTAGACCCCTTAGAGGTCATCATAGACCCCTGGAGGTCTATATAGACCACTATGGGAATCAGTGCATTAAACGAAGAACTTCTGCCAATTGATCATTTTTTATTGAATTGCTTAAAAATCGACAGAAGAATACTGTCACTTATATTTTATCTCAGGGTTCAATAAAAAAAAGATTTTAGGAGTGTCGAATTTCGTTTAATAATTACAACAGATACAATAGACGTAAAAATAATATTGTTAGTGTAGTTTGTACATTTTTTAAACTTTTATTAGATGTTATTGTTGTTGTCTTGTCCATGCAGTGAAATCAAATGGTGCCGAAGGCGTCCAAAATGGTACTTGCTTTGTCGACTACCTTTATAGAATAAAGCAGTTGATGGTCCGTGAGGTTTAAGGACTATGTTGTGGAGTTTAGCCAAATTAGAAGGATAATTAAAAATATGGTTAGGAGAAAGTTGAATGTCAGGACAGGGAGGACAAGTGTTACAACTTCTTTGACCACCAGGGAATATTTTCATCCCTTTAAAGTGTCTTGTACGTAGTAACCTTTACTAGATAAATAGCACTTATGTGATCCATCTCAATTTTGTTATTTCTTAAACTCTTAAATAAAACAGAGTTGTCAAATGTTACACCAGCTGCCATTTTTTGAAATCATTTAAATTTTTACTTTACAAGATGTAACACGAAAAAAACGAGACTAACTGTGTAGCTTGAAAAAAGAGGGGAGTTGGCAACAACTGTTTTGATAACATCATCCCACACCCCTCCTCTATCCATGTGGCTGATTTCGCCTTATTCTATCACGGCAGTAGGGAGTGTTGAGTGAACTCACGTCATTGAATGAACACGTACAACTGCATTCCGTCGGGAAAATGTCGATTTCAACGTCAAGTTTCTTGTGGAACTTAAAAAGTCACAGCCACGAAAACCTTTCAAATATAAACCGAGGCTTATTGAGATGAAACTTTGTCTCATGCACATGTGTTTGAATGGAATAGATGGTTTTCAGGAGGTAGGGACAGTGTGGAAGATGATGAACGGTCCTGGGAGCCCAAGGTAAGCCATTACAAACGAAAACATTGCCAAAATTCGTGATATGAGTGGGTTCCCACTCACATCAGTAGTTACACTGTTAATCAACACAACTACATTGAAGTACTAAAAAGACTTCGTCAAAAAATTAGGAAATAAAGACCAGAATTGGGGGGGGGGGATGGCTGTTGCACCAAAACAATACTCCCGTTCACGCGGTCCTATTTGTTGAGCAGTTTCTGACTAGCAAAAACATGACTTTGATGGAGAATCCTCCTTATTCACCTGATTTGGCATGATGCGTCTTTTTTTATTTCCTACAATTAAATCTTGTTTAAAGGGAACCCATTTTACCTCAGTTGAAGAGGTTCAGGTAAAAACGGAGAGTCTCTTAAAGGGTCTTCCAAAAACCTCGTTCAAGAATTGTTACCAGCAATGACAGCACCGAATGCAGAAGTGTGTGAATGCTGAAGGGAACTACTTTGAGGGTGATAATGTCACGGAGAACTGATTTTGTACGTGCGATGATTTATTGGACCAATCTCTTGTGTGTGTGTGTGTGTGTGTGTGTGTGTGTGTGTGTGTGTGTGTGTGTGTGTGTGTGTGTGTGTGTGTGTGTGTGTGTGTGTGTGTGTGTGTGTGTGTGTCACACCTCGTATGTTACATTTTAAATTTACGTTTAAAAAATCGTTTACACTTCACGCTTACACGAAATGCAAAACATATTCATCCAAAGGATAGGCATTTATGTTAACACACAATTTTTTTATATTATTATGAATTTCGTGTAATTAATGCTTAAAATCATGTAAATAATTTGTATCTGGTTGTTTAATTCATTAATATTATTTTTGTTGTATTTATTTAATGATAAAAATTGTAATATTCGCAGGCAATGCTGCCCCTTACATTATAATGGTGCTTCCTTGTGAGCCCTTATTTGTAAACTGTTTCTTGTTGTGTTGCACTTCTTTATCAACATTTCTTCCTTTTTTTATTAATTTTTAAAGTTTAAACGAACTTTTGACTTATCCGGTATATGCAATGCATCTAATAGTATTTCGATACCATATAAATTCCCGATATTTTTACAGTTAAAATTGGTTTCTGAAATTCAGTTGATCTTGGCTACCAATTCGCTCACTCACTGGTCTCAAATTTGACACCCAAATTTCCAGAAAATCACTTACTTTTTCCCTGCGCCTTGAAGCAACTTTAACAACCACTGATTGGAACAGAGATATTCCAAGCCGTGTCCAAATGCAAAAAAACCGCGAAATCTCAAAAATTTCGTTTCGTAACTCATTCGCGGGACTTTCGGTGGAGAAAAGAATTCTACTGCTCTCTGATTGGATGGTGTGGGGTGGTCATCCTCATCGGCCCGCGGCGGTCAAGGAAAAGCGATAGCCCAAATCCCCTCCAGCCATTCCCGAACGTTCCAATTTCACTTATGCGAATTTGACCGCGAATATGCAAAAGCTCCCAATGCAGTTCGGACCAACTAATCCGATTGTAGGAGGGTCATCTAATACGGAAAGTGGGAAAACGACAAGATATACTGTAAATGAAGAGTGGAAGAGGATTTATGTGGATTTCCTTCGAATCGAATATTCATCCTTAGCCTCGATCACGATTGAATTCCCGTAACCAAATTCGTGATGGCCGATCAAAAAATGCCATGTTCATAAAATGATTTAAAGGAACCCAAGTTATTTTAATCCAGTGGTAAAATTCGATTTATATACTTTATAACAGGGTAGGGCAATTGTTTTGCCTCAAGGGCCACATTGTGGAAGCGTAGGATACCCGAGAGCCGCTTCTCTTTAAATATGATTTAATTCATTAGTTAACAGGGCTTTCGGAAAAGTTGTAAAGTAAATTGTGTCAAAAAATCAATACTATATGTTAAATAAAACAGTGGCTGAATTTTATTCAATTTTTTTACTGTGCTGATTTTATGTTTATAACTGCACACACACACACAAGCACGTTTAATTTTAGTATCAGTTTAATGAGATAAATAAACCTTATCAAGTGTTTCTACATTTTTTTTTAAAATCAGGAGTGAGGTTGTTTGTTGAAATTCTCAACCCAGCCTCTCTGTGAGTTAATGTCAGCCAACTTGCATCTATACAGGGTGTTGCCGAATTCGACCGAAAAAATCAGAAAAGTAATAGTAGGCAGAATGGGAACAACAAATCACCATAGAACATGGGATCGCAAACCACGTTTAGTTTATGAAAACTGCGATAATAGTAGCCGTCGGAAGAACAATGAGATGGGCGTGGTAAAGCGAATGCGGAGACATACATACACTGGTGTGCAAAAATTAAGGATGAAGTCGAAAAATTAGCATAAGCTGAACGAAGAGGCAGAGCGGACAGAAAGACCAATCAGGAGATTAAGTGAGGTGATGTACGGTAGCACATGCGCAGATATGCAGGTAGACGTAATGGGGGAGTGTCTGAGTAGTAAAGCATGTTGTCGGTGTAAGATTAGTATTTCTGGCAAAGAGATTGCACACCGTATAGCAGTTAAAATCACACCGAGTTGCTGCCTCAGCGAGAAATGGCGAATAATCAATCGGTTAGACGACATCTGGATGCTTTTAACCGAGGTCGAATCATTGGGAAGTTGGAGGAAGGTCTCAGTGTGACAAGTGTGGCTACAGAGTTCGGAATGGCTCACAGCATCGTTTCACGACTTTGGAGACAATTTCAAACTACAGGAACAGCTATCCGGGGGTTCAGTAGTGGTCGTCCACGAGGAACCACACCCGCAGTTGACCGGTATATTGCCTTACAGGCCAGAAGAAACAGGCGGCAGACAGCGGGAGAAATCGCTAGACACACGACACAGGCGACTGGACGACCGATATTGCGTTTTACCGTGGCCAGAAGACTGCACGGTGGTGGTCTGTTTGCACGGTGGTGGTCTGTTTGCACGACGCCCTGTACGGTGTGTACCTCTAACGCCTGCCCATCGGAGAAGGCGTCCTCTGTGGTGCCGGGAATACCGGAATTGGAGAGACAATGAATGGGGACGAGTACTCTTTACAGATGAGAGCAGATTCAGTCTGAGTAGCGATTCTCATCGCATACTCATCTGGAGAGAGCGGGGAAACCGCAATCATCCCTCGAACATCATTGAAAGGGACAGGTATGGAGGTGGCGGTGTTCTCGTTTGGGGAGGCATCATGCTTGGTAGTCGTACAGACCTTCACATCTTCGACGCAGGTTCAGTCAACGGGACCCGTTATTGTAACGAGATTCTTCTTCCATATGTGCGTCTTTTTAGAGGCGCTATGGGTCCGCAGTTCCTTTTCATGGACGACAATGCACCATGTCATCGCACAGTAGCTGCCGAACAGCTCTTAGAGAGTGAGGATATTGAACGTATGGATTGGCCGGCACGATCTCCGGATCTCAATCCCATCGAGCATGTATGGGATTTTCTAGGCAGACGCTTGGCAGCTCGTACCTTACCACCAGTAACGATTCCGGAGCTTCGATTGGCGCTGCAAGACGAATGGGCAGCAATGCCTCAACAACTCATTGACACCCTCATTCTCAGCATAGGCAGACGCTGTGAAACCTGCCTAGCAGTCAGGGGAGATCATATCCCCTACTAAAGACCGGATATTTCTTGCTGGACACCCATCACAGGGATGTTTCGGCCTTCAGTCGCATTGCGCTCCATGCTACTTTTTCAATAAAGCTTTTTTTTATCCCTCTGATTTCTCTTTTAGTAAGTGTTGCTTACATTACTCATGTCCTTACGTATTGGGGATCTTACGGTATTAAATGTGTTGATTTGGAATGCTTTTGTACAAAGTTATATTGAAAAAACCGTCTCGTCCTTAATTTTTGCACACCAGTGTATACTGCCTGAACTTCCGATTCAATGGCGCAAAATTCTTTGTTTTCCTACAGCACATCTTCCTGATGCAGGGAGTACCGGCTACTCGCACCCGAACATGTGGTTCATGCATGATGGTGGAAGAACACATTTTTCGATTACAGGGAGAAACCGCATCCATGCTCAAGGAAGTCTTAAGACTTCTTGAGGCCCTCTACACAAATGTAGCTCACACCTATGACAGTTAAAAGTAGACAGCACATAACATATGCTGTCAAAAACTCGTATAAACAATAACCCGAAACAAATGTGCAGACCGCACAAACCGGCTGGACCGACTGCCGCCTCTTTACTGAATGAGTCATGATGGTGTATGGTAATAGGTCTTGACCTATACATGGATGACGGTCATCACATGTAGCCAGTTGATATATCGTCTGAAATTTCTGGTTTTTCAGAGAATACACCTAGAAATAACATTTGACCATTGAAATTATTCGAATCACGATCTCATTAAGTCTGAGTCCCCTTTGCGACCGAGGCACGGGCTCTGTCCATGCTACATATCTCAGGATGTGGATTGGACGTGGTGGACCTGTTGCTTGGACTCCACACTTCCGGACCTCAGTTCTTTGGATTTCTTCATCTGGGGCCACCTGAAACTGTTTGTGTATGTAGCACTGGTGGCAGTGGCGTAACGGAGAATATTAGAGTCCCCCTGCAAACTCAGGTTTTGGGTTCCAAGCCCAAATACCTATTTAGAGTCAGTCTAGCTTTGGGCCCCCTAGAGTCCCTACCCCCTCCCGCAATGAGGGGGGTGTACGTTACGCCACTGACTTGGGGTTACAGGGGAGGATCTCCCGTCACGGATCTTCGTCGCTTCAGCTGACATCACCAGCACACCGGGTTTTTTTGATCGCGACCGACCATCCTTCGTTCGTCGATGTCAGCTATGCTATGACCTACGCGACTACAACATCAAACAATTTATGTGACAATCCCTTATCATTGTGTTTCTGGCGTCGAGCTGGGTTGCGTTATTCGTATTGTAAATATACTATACATCTAATAAGTATGTTTCTTATCTCTTATTGCCTCTTTTCATCCCACTCGACATTACACCCTTCATAACTATTTTTGCTTTCTCTTCGACTAAACGTGGTTTGCGACCTTATATTCGATGGTGATTTGTCGTTCCCATGCTGCCTCCTATCACTTCTCTGAATTTGTCAGTCGAATTAGGCAACACCTTGTATGT
Organism: Trichonephila clavata; assembly: GCA_019973975.1. NCBI lineage: Eukaryota > Metazoa > Arthropoda > Arachnida > Araneae > Nephilidae > Trichonephila > Trichonephila clavata. Next base: position 8,727 of record BMAO01009352.1, read on the forward strand.
ACTGTGAGCGACTTCCATTTGAAGTCGCTCCCTCACCGTCCTGCCTACCTAAGGGTATGGGGGAAATAAAGCATGACCAGATTCGTCCATAATAATAATTATTTTATTACTATTCAAGCATTCTAATCAACCACAAGTTAAACTATAAGAGGAGGCCCTAGGAGTGATATAACGAAGGCAATGTGAACAAGCGCATGTAATCAGCTTAATTTAACCTGATCTATCCTAGATTATAAATACTCAATCCACTAATCTAGTATAGTGGCAAACTCTCTTCTAAACTCAAATTGTGAAAATGAATTAAATCTCACCTACGTATCGCCACAACAGTTTCTCCGCTCCTTCAATCTTACAATTACAAAACCTTGACTTTATAGAGTCAAACTAATCTCCATATCAGGGTTTCTTCTTGAATGGGATGGTTGTGAATTAACGCGAATGCTAGCCCCAAAGTTTCCGCAAGAGGATTAATGAGAAAGTCGCGTACAGATCCGTCACAGTACTCTTGTGGAGCTTCAAGCGAAAAAAAACTTTTCTCATGAATACACTGCGAGAAACGATATTCAAAACTGAGAGCAAACAGCTCCACAAACTTTTGAGTACTTCACATTCTGAAAATAGCTCCGATGCACGCTTACTCAGATTTGAGAATCGCATATTCTCATATTGAGACACAAGTACATTCTCATTTTTGAACCTGTTACGGGATCAAATTTTTGAGAATGAAAGATCGATATGAGTATATAATGCACTCGTATTTGAATCTGTTAATGTATCAAATATGAGTTTAAAACAATAAAATTAGTATGTATAGCATTTATTTTCGGTACTGTTGTATCTAAAAAAATTTTTAACAGAAAAATATTTATTAACCCATATCTTAAGGGATTTAAAAATGTGATACCTGAGTTGTAAATTTTCACTTTCTACATCTTACGTATTATTTTATTTTCATTTCATGAAATTTTTACACTTAACTTCGAAATCAAAATTTATTTTACATTTATTGTGTGTAACAAAAAGGTACTCGCATATTATCGCGAAAGTGCCTAAGTTAAAGATAACTCGCCAAATTTTGGCAGTTACGATTTCGATGTGTCGTACGCGCTGAATTAGCAACCATGTACTTCGTTTTATATAATGTCGCCAATACGGTGCAGACAAAACGCAAGAATCAACAAAAATATTACTTTTCGGAAAAAAAAATGCAACTATTATTTGATCACAAACTGCATGTCTTCGAACTTCTACCGCAAATATCAATCTTTGAAAACTGCAAAAATAAATTCGATGTTATCGTTTAACAAATGTGTATGCATTTTGAACTAGTTCCAGAAGCAATTTGATTCATTATTTATATTTATGTTTCTCTAGAAGCATTATATTGTTTCCTTAAAATCATATACAAGCAGAAAATTAACTTTTATTTTAAAAAATTCAGCCCTTCAATAATAAGTTATTAGAAATATCTAGGAAACATTATGATAAATAACAGATTTTTCTAACTAAAAATTTCAAAACAATGCCAGAAAGAAATAGCTTTTTTACATATTATGTAACCTGAAGAAAAAAACCTTTTGACTAAAGTAACACTCATTAGGCCCAGGTGTGTAAATACTCTTTATATCAATTGTTTTGTTTAAATAGAAACCTATCCACATGGAAATAAAGAAAATGCATTGCTATATTACAAATTAAGCTCGTTTTTTGTTAAAGCAACTGATTTTACACTTTCCTATCACCAAAGAAAACAAATATAATAGTTTTTAAGTTAATGTTTTTTTTAATTAAAATACTTAAAAATTTCAGTCCTTAGAAGAATGTAAAAACAACTCTAACAGTACATTTTTGCATTAACAAAACATTTAGTTTTTAACCTAATGGAAAGAGCTTTTAGAGAAGTTTTCAGCACCCATTCAGAAGAAAAAATAACCTCATAAGGACCAATAGAATCATAATTTAGCAATTTTACTTGGTGTACAGAATTTTATTTTCAATACCTTTTTTCAATTATTCACTGTTAACAAGAAAAATAAAACAAACCAAAATCATATTGTTGAAATATTTATTCTGGAAATTGTACACATACATATATACATTACAAAAATTAACAAGAATATAAGTGAAATTTTTGAAACATGTTTTCTTCAATAACTTATTTTTTTATATATATTGATTTTTTTATAAACAATATCTAATCTATATTATAGTCAACTCCATCCTTATTTGTACAGAACAGCTGTTTAATTTAATATACATTGAATTATCATTTTAAATATAGGTTCTAGTGTATAAAAGTACATAAATAAACAGCTTTTTTATTTTTTTTTATCAAATCATTTCTTTGAGTTATGAAATGTGAGTGAAAATGCCTTTCAAACAGTGTTGTTTCAAATAAATTACATGTTAGGATATGTGAGTCATCTAAATTATTTACTGAAGAATTAATAAATAGCTGGTTCTGAGAGGAATTTTGAAATTTTCCTCATTAGAGCAAAATTTTTACAAATGTTGTTCATAATTATATAGTTTTCTAAATGGCTATCTACAAAATTTAGCATAACACATGTAGTGTTATGCTACGCCCATATGAGTATTTAGAACATGACGATAAAGTCTACAAAATGTGAAACCAATGGTCTTTGGCAGAAAGTGCAAAATGTATGAAATTCATAGATTAATTTTTATCCACAAAAACATATACATATAAAAAAAGAGAAAAATTCTGAACTATGTGCAAAATTTAAAATAAATTATGAGTGGAAATATTAAAAATGAAGATTAATGCTAACAAGCAGAAATGAAATTAATGCAAATTAAAAATAAAGCATTCATAATTTAGAAACAAGTTAAAAGGTTTAAAAAATACAATTTTATAAATATTACACATGAAGGATAAAACAACAGTTCAAAAAATATCACACATTGGAACAATATATATATATACAGGAACTAATTTGTTATCAGTACACTACACATTAAATATCTTTTAGAAGTGGTTTTGAAATCGCAGCAAATAAAATTTTGCCATCCGATAGTTTTCAATCAATGATGACAGTCTCCCACTACGAACTCACAATGAAAATAATTTAAAAGAATGGCTTATTCCTGGCAAAAAAGGAATTACATTAAAAGCAAAAATGTAAGTAATTTTTTATAGAAAACAAATTAGAAAAATATGAGTGCCAGTATTTAAAGAAATAGAACACAAGGTATTTAGAAATGCCAAGAAAAGAAGCAGAAAGAAATAAAGAAATTGAAACCGGAAAAATAATAACTGCGTATAAAAGTGTGGGGTGCTCAATATTGTTATAATTTCTTACTAGTTCTATTCCAAAATGCAGAGTTAGTGTAAAAATGTAGTACAAAGGCCCCCACGCTTTTACCACAATGACATTCTCTCGTTAATCATTTTATTCTTATATTGAGATTTTAGTTCGATAAAAGAGTGTTTTTTAAAACTATATTTTAAATTTTTGGGTCTTCATGTGTGTCAGACTACTGATTTCAGCACTTAGGTATTATCACAACAAATGCCAAATCTAATAATAACTTGCCTAGTTGGCACCCCCCATTGGTACTTGTGTCTTATTGCAACCTATTGGTGACATTATATGAAATTAAGCCCTTGGTTGCCAATTCAGCATGTACCACACATAGGAAATCAGGGTGGCCAACTCAGCGAGTTATTTAGAATTGGCGATAATATGCAAGTATCCTCCAATTTCCTGTGAGTTGTATGTGCTGAATTGGCAAACAGGTGTTTCATTTCATATATGTCGCCAGTTGGTTGCGATAATACATAAGTACCAAGATTTCTTATGTTTTTCCCCCTTGTGTACGACATACCTGCAAATAGGAATTAAATTGAATTTAAATTTTTAGAACATGTTTTATTTAGTTGTATCTGTGTTATGAATCTAATCTCTGTGTATATACAGTGGACCCAAAAAGTGTTCGTACACTTGCAATTTCATATAAGATTTATTGTTTCCGACTAATAAAAATTAATATTTTGGAATTGTAATTTTTTTATATCTGCAACTTGTTTTTGGCGGAATGACATAATTATTTTTTTTAAAAATAGTACAACTATTATTTTTGAAAATTAATAACCAAAAAGCTACTGAAAAATTACGCCACTAAAGTCTTCGTACACTTAACAAAAATCTCAACATAGCTTTATATATATATATAAATATTGTATTTCTTTCTTAATTTAGAACTTAGTAGGATATCTTTTAGTGTCCACAACAACTTTTAAATGTCTTGTCTTAAATGTCTTTAAATTTAATCAGTTTTTTTGTAATTTCTGCATGGATTTACCTCCATGCTTCAGTGATTATTGTTTTTACTTCCCATTATGTGTTTATATGTCATGTTTTCTTTTTACTTTAAATCTAGTTCTTCCCAAATATGCTCTGCTGGGCTAAATAAATTGATTGAGGAGGTGTTTTCAAAATTTTGGGTACAGTTTTAGAGACACCAGCAGTGTACGTTGAGAGCAGTTCGCCTGGCGTCATTATCCTGTTAAAAAATGAAGTCGTCTAAAATATCCAAATTTTGAGAGGATAACTTAAAATTTCTCTTTAAAATATTTATATAGAGCTCATGATTCTCAATACCATAAAAAAATACCAAATTACCTAATCCTGAAGCCTATTTACACCCACCCTCCCCTGCAAGAACACCTCTGTGTTAAAGCATGGAGTTGGAGGAGCTCTTGTTCCACATAAATTCACGGAATTAAATGCCTCATTTTTTCCTTTAAAACTATTATATGCCCATCAGAACCAAAAGTGTTGAATTTTCTGTCATCCCAATCACTTTCCTGACAATTTTGAATTTTCTGAAACTTAGACACAAGAATCTAGTAGGATGAATGAACCATGGAAGTGGAAGTGTTCTTGTATGGGGGCGTAAATCAGCTACAGATTTAGGTAATTTTTGATGGTATTGAGAATCATGAGCTCTAGTTAAATATTTTAAAGAGAAATTTTAAATTGTCTGTCCAAAATTTGATATTGAATATGACTTCATTTTTTAACAGGATAATGATGCTCTCAATGTACACCGCTGATGTTTTTATAACTGCCCCAAAATTTTGTGAAAACACCTCCTCAATCAATTTATTTAGCCCAGCAGAGCATATTTGGGGAGAACTAGATTTAAAATAAAAAGGAAACATGACATATAAACACATAATGGGAAGTAAAAACAATAATCACAGAAGCATGGAGGTAAATCGATGCAGAAATTACAAAAAACTGATTAAATCTATACCAAGATGTTTAAAAGTTGTTGTGGACACTAAAAGATATCCTACTAAGTTCTAAATTAAGAAAGAAATACAATATTTAAAGCTATGTTGAGATTTTTGTTAAGTGTACGAAAACTTTTGTGGCGTAATTTTTCAGTAGCTTTTTGATTATTAATTTTTAAAATTAATAGTTATACTATTTTTAAAAAAATAATTATGTCATTCCATTAAGAATAAGTTGCAGATATCATAAAAAAATTACAATTTCTATACGTTAATTTTTATTAGTCGAAATCATTAAATTTTATAGGAAACTGCAAGTGTACGAACACTTTTTGGGTTCACTGTATTTATGTACTTCATTGCATTTAAATGAAAAAAAATCATTAATTTTTTAAAAAATCGAGTTTTTGCATAAAATTTGGCATATTTAAAAAACTTTTAATTCCTAATACATATAAAGATGTTCCATTATTTAAGTGCTGTGTAAATATTATTTGAATACATTCATTAGAATTTTGTGTAAAAGATCCTCATTGCTATTTTTCATAAAAATTTTACTAAACTCAACAATTTTTATAATCTATAAAACTCTCCAGAAAACAGCAAAAGGGTTAAAAAATTAGTTAAACATGAAGCTAAAGAGTTTGAGCTATAAATATGGTGAGTTTAAGAAATATACAACGAGTAGAACATTTTTCATATTGCATTTAAATCTTTAAAAGCATTGTCTGAGAAACTATGTTTTTTGGCTTCACAGTAAAATTCACAAATGGATTTCTTTTTAAGATATTGAAGTGAAATTTTCAGAAAATTTTTATTTGTATTATAGACTATAATCTCTATGTATGTATTTATGCATTTTATTGCACATACAATTTGTGAGAAAAAAACATGTTTTTTTAAAAAAATTGACAAATTTCAAAAAATATTATAAATTTTATCGCTCTAGGCACAGATAATGTTGTTATTTTTGTGCAGTTTTAATATTATTTGAATATATTAATTAGAATTTTCAATACAAGGTTTACTGTAACTGCAATTTTTCACTAAAAATTCCCAATCTATCCAAAATAATTTAAAATTTTGTGGAATTGTATTTTAATTCCTGACTGAAGTGTAATATAGGGGGGGGGGGCTTTCGATTTGGCGATTTTTCTTTGGATTTTTATATAGATATTATGGTGAGATAACGAATTCATTCTGGCTTCGGGAAACCTATCGCTAAGTGAAGTAGCTTGGCGATCGATTTTGGTCACCAAAAAAATTTGACATCGCCAAGCCCCCCCCCCCCATACTACACTTTAACCTTAATTCCTAGTTCTATGCACATCCTTTTTAAAGAAAAAAGTGTTTTTTTAGTTGAAAATGTGTTTCAATAAAATGCTCCGAAGGTAGCCACATACCTTAAATTTGTTTTTTTAAGTAATCCGCCAAAAAGGTAGATTTTTATAACATTTTTTCGCTAAATTCCTATAAAAAAGCCTTATATTAAAAACAAAGCACATACTTTTGTAAAACAAATAGGTGAAAACTTTAATTCAAAAGTCAAGAAAAAGACTGTTTTGATTTGAAGTCATAACAAAATCAAAACAATATAGTTCTCATGTGTTCGTCCGCGGGTAGCGTGGTAGAAAGGAAAAATAGTTCGGAAGATTTATGAGAACTAAATTTGTTGTTGGACCCCTATCTTTAAAATATGTAGCCAGTATATTAAAAAAACTTCTTTAATCCTGAATATCTTTTTTAATTTGTTTGATAGTGTTAATTAACCATTTTTTGAAATTTTGAGTACATGTAATGTTTCATATTCGAAAAGGCACGCTTTCAAATCTGATATAAACAAACTCATTTCAGAATGAGTAAGTCCATGTGTTCAGTTTTGAGTATTTCTTTTTTCTCCGTGTGGCAAACCTTTTTTTGTTTTTTGTTTTTGGAAAAGGCAAAATAACAAAGAAATGTTTTTGGTGGTCAATGTAATGTGTTATGAAACGCAACAACGACTAAACGAATAGTATACCTTAAAAATTCTTGAATAGCTATATAAAAAGAAAGGCTGATGCAGGGAATAAAGTTGTGATTCTGTATATTTCTCATTGTTCATCTTTTTAGTTGAAGATGGGGAAAAAATGAAGAATATTTAAGCTAATATAAAATATAAAACTTAAATATAAAATTTGTAGCTTAACTATAAAAAGGCAAATAAATATATCTTAAGAATTTCATGCATAATTATCAAAGAGGGCTCCATTTTGGGGCAGTACAGATTTTTTTATTCAACTGCTGTAAAAAAATATCACAATTATATTTTGCACATGGACAAAAAAACTATGCAAAAAAGTATGAAAAATTACAATTTTTGAACGTGCAAAAAATAGAATGCGTTTTTAAAAGTTTTTTTTAATACATTAAAATTAAAATTTTCTATATAATTGTTTTAAAATCAGAGATGGGCCAAATAAAACCTCTAGAAGGGGCTCAACGTAATTTACCTGTCTCTAAATGAAAAATTACTCTAAAATCGGCGTATAACGCGTACCTATACTTTCAAGCTACATTTTTTTTTTTAATATTTAGGTATATTCGACGTATAACGCTCCTCCTCTTTTTCAAGAAACCTGAAATGTACGTGTGTTACGTAACGTAGATTACATTACGTAATCTTATGTTATGAAGTCATTCATTCGAGATATTATCCTAAACTTTTGGTAAAATAGCGTACTGCTAGAACTACAACTCTTCAAGCTCATAAGGATATCATTTCTTTTGAATAAATAGTATTACGATTATGTAGAAGTCTAACTTTTTAATACACATACTCGTCTTTTTTTATATATATATACTTGGCGTACAATGCGCACCCGTCAATTTTGATCTTTTGTGTTCAAAGTGCACGTTATACGCCGGATTTTACGGTAATCAAGTCTTAACAGTATACCTTAGTTTCTGAAATAATTTTCCTAAGTTAACACATTTTATTAAAAATAATTTTATTTTACGCTTTTAAATTTAAGAAGATTTAATAGATCTTTAGCAGATCTTTTCGTGAATCAAAAATTTTAAGCAGATTTTTGGTCAAATGAAAAACAAATAGCTTTTTTCTCAAAAATGAAAAGGATTCTATTAAAATGAGACCCATAATTTTTAATCCTTTTATTACTACATGGACAAAAAAAAAATTTCTGTGAAACACAAATGAAACATTTCTGATGAAAAATATCTAACCATTAGAAAAAAGTGTCACATAAGCAAAAGACAACTAAATTCGCCCAAACGATTTTTAATCGCTCGTACTCGGAAACAAATCCGCGATGACGATTCTTATTTCGATGACAACGAAGCGGAACAAGTTCTCGTCTCTCTAACAGTGCGCTGACAGCGCCCCCTAACAGAACCGAATGAAGAGTATTCTTCCTGCTGTGGTTGAAATGTGACGACGGGGGGCAATTGTGCCGAGATTAACTGGTGGTCAGAAGATGAAGATTTCTCTGCTGATGGCAGAGTCACGTCTCCTCGTCCCTCCCCACCAGCACTGCTGACAAGCAGTGCAGGGGTATACATACCCCCCTACCCAAACGATTTCACGCCTCCTTTGAAAAGATTTGCTTCTTTTCTGGAATCATTATTTCGTCAGAAGTATTTAATTGGGGAGGGAGAGGTGCGTTCTTGTCCTGGCAATTTTGTAGATTCTGCCTGTTGCAGGTTGTGCAAGACTTGTTTTGGAGAGTGTTTAGAGATTAAATCGAAAGTTTAGAAAAGAGGTGTCTGATGGAAGTTTCATGTCAGTTCAGTTTGAAATAGAAATTTAGGAACGAAAATCTATATTACTAATTGAAAGAAAAAGTTACATATACATATATAATCAAAATTCTCTACAAGAGATGAACCATGATCCGTATACAAGTATCAATTTGCTGGATATATATATATTCCTTCTGTCTCCGTTGTAAAACAACAGAGATATTGGACTTCCATGGTGCAGCAGTCAAGTAACGAGGACGACACACTCATTTGGCACCCTTCTGAATTCCACACCGCTGCTGACTGGGGACGTTTTGAGCCTCGACAGATTGTGCAGCAGCCCTCTACACAGCGAGTCTGGCAGCACCCGACTACTCTTCGCTCATCACTTGAACTTAACCTGAAGCTAACGCCGGCTATGCACGTTAAGACGCTAGATGAAACAGGTTATGCGACATTTTAACAAATGAACTATTGAAATCTAAATCATCTCTCTTTAGGCTGCAGATTAGATGTATGGATATTTTCTGAGCTGTTAATGGAAGAAAAACTGCAACTTTTCTATAGAAACTTCTTAGAAGTAAGGGTTATGGTTAGAAATGTTGGCACTAGATAACTAATGTGGAAATGTCATATGTCCATGGTTATCAATCAGAAATCTGGATCAAGTTCTTAACTCTGGGTTCAGACCAAGTATATTTTAATATTTAAACAGTGGTAGGATAGAAATAATTTAGCAACGGGTTGTATGCCCTAATATTACCCATTTAGTGTGTTGCTGCCATAATGCCTAATGACCCATTTTAAGTATTAAAAAAATTAGTCTACTTATGAAGGAACCATAATTGCAAGCGCCATTTTAACAATCCCGATTCACCGAACACAACAAAAATTTAGATACCTGACGAACCTGCTGAAAATATTGAACTTAAAGAGTTATAAAGTATTTTGACTAGGCCTTTCGTATTAGGAAGCTTGTTAATAAACAATGACGACCTCAGTTACTGAAAGGTTCTGACATCGACTCTATCGGCGACACTATTTTATTGGAGCATGCGTTCAATTCCTGTTTCCAATAAAGACACTTTGTGCAGAAACAGTGCTGAAGGAATGCGGAGAATGAAATCCCAAATCAGGTATCGCTTATCTTCTGACCTCAGTTAAAAATTGTGAAGTGTGGTTGGCAACAGTGGCATAACGGAAAATATTACCCCCCCCCCTCCAAGTCAGATTTTGGGCTCCAAATCGTATCTTACAGAAGATTACAAAATTATAACCTTTGGACCCCTAGAATCCTGCCCCCCCCCCCCGTGATGCTGGGGTTACAGGAGTGTTCGTTTCGCCACTGGTTGGCCATAAATAAGCATTTATCTCTCACCATCGTACTACTCTAAGGCAAAGGTGGTCTAACTTTTTGGGAAGAGTGCCACTATTTTATAAAAAAAATAATTATGCATTCCACTTGTAACTTTTCCAACAAATAAATATGCGAAAGTTAAAAAAATGTTACTTATAAACTTATTATGCATGGGATTTTTACTCAAGTAGCATATTTTTAATTCAAGTCCATGGAGTAGAAATTTAAAAGTAATATATTAAATAAGACTAAAGTACAAACTTAGGTACAAACTTGCTCTAAGGCAATATGTAGACTACTGGCAATGAATTTGAAGATTTTGAATCTCGATCAAGTGACGAGGTACTTAAGTAAAAGAAATATCTTCCAATTGAAGTGAACAAAAAATCCAATTGAAGTGAACATGTTAAAAAATCTGCTTCTTACGCATTTGGGGCGCTCAAAACAATTTATTAATAGCACAACTTCTTTGAGTCAAAAACTGATTCCTAGTTGTTCTCTGACAGCCTCTATTGATCTCATTATTAAAATCAATTCTTTTATACTAGTCTATGTGAGAATATTTCGCATCCAGAAATTGCCATCAGCTAGTCGCGTCCATCAACTCAGTTTTGCCACTCGAAATGTGGACGCACGCTTCGCCTCAAGTCAGCTTTCAAACCAGTCTTCTGGCAGAATTGTAAAAACTGTTGACAGGCGAACAGACCTCAAGAATAGACCCCCCGCCTTTCCCCGGGGGAAGGACGGGGGTTCAGAAGGTCCTTTTCGATTGTCCCTGGATTCCGGGTAGCTTTAAAAAGCAGTTGTGTATACTCGTGGCAGTTATTTACCTAAGGTGGCGTTTGAGTAGAAAATTGCCCAGTGGAGAGGCGTGGCCCCTTGTCAAAACATCACCTCTCGACACCACAGGTACAAAACCCTACTCACAGTTTTGAATGAGTCGGAAAGGAAGACCTTTATTGGCGACTCATCAGCTTCTTTTCATTTTCACCAAGGAAATTGCCACCAGTTAGATTTATTTCTGGATTTTTATTATTGGAAATATTTATACAACTCTGCATTCCTTTATGCAAATATTCAAAGTTCTCATCTTCTCTTTCTAAAATATAGTTAACTAATTACTATTTATTAAACACATTAATTTGAATAAAAATATATCCATCATAGGAGAAAAAACCGACTCAGTCATCACTAGATCTCCGGAATTATTAGTCTTATAGTTTTGAAATTTGGCAGGAATATTCCTTTCAATGAGTAGAAATCCTCTAAGGATAGGTTTTGTAGAAACAGACTCCCAAGAAGAGACGCGGGAATGTTACAGGTAAAAAAAAATGCCGGTTTTTGAAGTATTAGACTTACAAATTTGAAAATTGGCAAACGTGTTCTGTTAAATAAAGCTCCACTAAAAACAAGTTTTATAGGAATCGACTCCCAATACGAGCTGTGGGGGTGTTGTAGATAAAAAAAAAAACCCCTGTTTTTGAACTATTAGACTTATAGACTTGAAATTTTGCAAACATATTTCCTTTGTTTAGTAGAGATCAGCTAAGAACGGGTTTTGAGGAAATGACTCCCCAGATGGCTTACGAGGGCGTTATAGATTTTTTAAACCATTTTTGAACAATTAAACTTACAAATTTGGAATTTGGCAAGCATGAATCATTAAATAAGTACAAATTCGCCACAAATGGTCTTTCAGGAAATCACTTACGTGAGAGGGGAGGCTACAGCGCGTACATGATAATAAATATTTCTGCTTTAGACACTCAAGTCCTATCCTTTTTAAATCAAACGGCGAGTGCTATAAGAATATTATATCTACAATAACTATACAATCGAAAGCTTAATGCTAGGACAGATTGTCAAGGGTCTATCCGGATTCTTCTAACAGTCCTCTAGGGGAAAAATGGGTCTTTAAAATTTAATCTATTGAAGGCCTTCCTTCGAAGAAGAAGATGTGAGTATGTAAATTAAGACTTGCATATAAAAATAAAACTTCTGAGCTAGAGAGAAAGAGGTTATACATATATAGACTGCTACAGCTAGCAGTGATTGATTAAATGTGAAGTGAGGTGTGGATACTTCGTAGCTGATTATGGTAATATTAAAGTTGTCAATTAGGAATCTAATTAAATTAGGTCACTAAGAATTAGAAGATATTGCTTAGACGTAAGGGATCTGATTACTTAAAGTCTTCTCGTATCTCGTCTGCCTCGCTATTGCTTTCCATATTTGGTATTTGGGTGCATCTCTCAACTTTGGTCAATAGAATTTGTGTTGTTGTTCACATCTGAGAATAAATTGAAGCTATATTGACTACGGCTAATCTTGCTTCCGACCCCCCCCCCCCCCACACACACACACTAAAGGGTGACATAACACTCCATCCCTTACAAGATAACAATAACCCAAAAAGAATGCATCTTATACAATATATCGAAATACCAAACTAAACGGGACGGGTAACGGCTAGTATTCTTATTTACAGAATAACCTCATTAATAGGGTCTAATTGGGGCTCTCTCTCCCTCTCCCTCGTCCGGATTAAACGAAAAAATAATCTACAAAAAGGATTCAAGGTGTGTAGCAGAACATTTCACATATATTTTTGCTCACAAAAGTTGGCCACCCTTGACTTACATGATATGTAGTTATTTATAAAAAAAAAAACTAATTAGAACATGATAATCTAGGTTTTATTTTCGTTTATTAATCATAAATACCCTGGATTAAGGAGGGTTTATTGTACTGATTATCCTAGATACATAGGTCACCGGAGGACAATACGGAAGATGCGATCACTCGCGACCCGGTCACATAACTTGATTAATTATTTTTATTTTAAACAAGGGGGGGGGCATCCCTAGTCTACCTGATGGTGGACCCCCCCCCCTTGTACAAACTGTGCAACTGTTTATATCCATTGCTCAAATGGCAAAACTGTAATTTGCATGCATTATACAGTTCTAAAATTGCGCCTTATTGTCCATCTGCAACCATAATATTGAACAGGACTTACTACCTTTTACCTATTGTTCTTGTGTGTGAGAGAGATATATTTATTTATTTCATCATCACGAAAAACTTTTTTTATATAGAGAAGAATTATAATTGATAACTTCATTTTTAATTTATTCTACTATGTTTCCCCCTTTTCTTTTCGATTTTATTCATACAGTTTTTGTTTTTATTCATAAAAAATTATAATAAATCATATGTTGTATAGTGGGATTATATTATTTTTCATCTCTCAAGAAAATCTTATTGACTAAGTAACCATTATCTCCTAACACACTTGTATTTCCAATAATTACGTTATTATTAATCTTGTTACTTATTACTTAAGCCTCTTTACTGATTAGCTAGTAACGATAAAAATGCAGGAAAGAAAAATATAAGTAAAAGCACGAAAACTTGAATTTAAAAAAAAAGTTAAAGAGAAAATTTTATTAAAAAAAGGGTCGAAATTCTTACGTTACTGAAAGAACGGAAACGCCATTTTGGCGAGAATCTTTGGCGATCAAAATCCGAAAACTATCTAACATCATCAGAAGCGTTTAAACCTAATAGACGGACAGCTTTAAAACTCTTAAAGAAGTGTTGAGGACTCCCCTTGTGCACCCCTCTCCCCCTTCCTTTTTTTGAGTCCTTCTTTCCTCTCCCCCGTACCTCTCAATCAATTGTAGTCTTCAGGTGGCTCTGTGGAACATTTTATTTTTATATACTTTCATTCTTACTTCACTCTCCGCTGAGGTGGTCGAACATGATTTCGAACGAAAAAGCTCTATTAACAGATCCACGGGGGTGCACGTCGAATTCTTGTCAGACTGAAAGAGAGTGTGTGTGTGTACAGTTTAAAATAAAAATAAAAATAAAATAGACAAATTCCTAGCAATTACGGCCCAGGGAAAATTGCTCTGCGGGATTTTATTTTAATTCGTTTATTTACACACCAAATTACGAACTTGAGCAATTGACTGTGGCAACATTTTCTTTCTTTTTTTGTTTAAATTCGCAACCAAACCAGCAAGAAATAAACAAAACGTTATTTTTAAAGAAAAATGGCCTTTCGCACAAGATGTATATTTGCTGATTAGGCAAAAAGCCTGATTCATCATCACTCATTCTTGCACGCCACAAAGGATTGGCGGAATTTAAATCTATGTTTACCTTTCCACTTTCTACGCCTCGGAAAATCAGTTGTTTGATCGGAGACCTTAAACCGTGGTCATTACTGCGCAAGCTCAGAACATTAATTACTTTGAGCGCAGTAATGGAATTACTATTCATCGCAGAGTTGACGAACCTTTTAAGGCAGAGGCGGTATTACCTCTGGAAACAAACGCTAATCAGAGAGTAGATCAAAAAGGCTCAAATTAACCTACGCATTTGGCCCTTTACACCTTGATTGGTATGCAGAACCGAGCATTAAACATATCAAACTTCCGTGAGAACAGGAACTTTCCTTTTTCCCCCTCCGCTTTAATACAATTTGCTCTAATAAAAGGTTCGAAATAGGCTTAACAGCTCATAGATAACATTAAGGTAACGAAATTGTTGTTCTAAATAGCTTGTTTGCTCAACACTTTCTATTAGTGAGGACGAAAATTGAAAGCTTAGCTGCAAATGATGTTTGTTAAAGACTCGCCAATCAAGTGTTGATAAAATAGAATTCGAATTGTAAAAAGGGGCGGACAAATATTTACAAATACAGATGTATTTGTTCGAATAGCATTCGAGTGAATATTGCTCTAATTGATTACTCTGTTTCGTGTTGTTATTAATATTACAAATGGGATGAGTTTTTTCGTAAGAGTGCTTAGATTTCTAGTCAAAATAATAAATCTCACTAAGCATTAGTCAAAACTCACAAGAAATTCCAAAAAAATTATCGATGAAAGGAAGGTATTATGGAAGTTCTAGTTATAGCTTTACTGGTTTTTGAAAGGAAAAAAAACTCAAAATCATTACACGAGTACAAACTATTACTGTTTGCAATGCATAGTCACTTGTCAAAAACAAATACTATTTATTTTGTTATTATAAAAAAAAAAATTAAGTTACAAATGGAGATTATTATGGAATAGTTGGGTAATATGGGATAGGTGGTTTAAACCATTGAAAAACTAATTAGACTTTGTTAAAACGCAGTTATTTTTAACTATAAAAATAAAACATATTTTCAGGATAAACTTCAAGTTAATTAACTTTTCGGGTTCATTTATAAAGGTCACACACAAATATATTCTTTTTCTGCTCCAGTATAATCAGAAGGGTTTTTTTTAAATTTTTTTATGCGGTGGAGTAAAAAAGTATAAAAAAGCATAAAAAAAGTCGCACTTAGAAAATATGCCAGTTGTTTACGAAATTCATCAGAAAGTATTTCCATAACAAAATAAATAATTAAATTACACATAGAAACATTTTAAAAACATTTAGTTTCTCATTGTATACATGGCGAAATTTTCAAAATGCACATACATAATTCATTGCTACTCATCGTAATCCAGAGCACTCATCTTCCTGTGATAAATAAGTTCAAAATCGCTTTCGTCACTTGAAGATACAATTTCAATTGATTTGTTTTTCTGGCACCATAATGTAAGAAATAAATTTTTACAACGAAGGTTGGTTGGTCAGTTGCTTGTATATGTCACAATAACCAGATATGCATGATCAAAGCTCTTTTTGTGTAATTTCATACTCCTTTCAGGATTATATCTGTTTTGAAAATGCTTTTCCAATTTTATGGAAAGCTGTATCTCTGCGTATATTTTATTTGCTCTCAAAGAACCCTGCTCTTCGTGTTCGTCTTCATAATCTATCAAATTATTGATATTATCACTGTCATTGAAAGTTTCGTCTTCAATCAAGCAACTGAACGTGCATTGTTGGGAGTCTTTTTATAACAAATTAACACAGCGTCTTGAAGTGTATATATGTGCATTGCAGTTGCGTAAGATATACCCTCACGGCCCCCGCTTCGCAAGGGGAAGGGGCTCAGGACTCTACGGGGGCCAAGGCCTAATTACCGCCAAGTACGTATCAACCCAATTTATAAAATTTAACAAAGGGCAAGAGTCATAACATTACAGTCATTCAAAATCCTAATGATGAGAGGTTAAAGCTCGAAAGAGCTAGGTATTCTGGTCATCCCCCACCCCAACGACTATAAAAAAATTAAAGGCAGAGCATGATTTTGCAGGAAGACCCTAACATTCTCCATCGCCACTGGTACATAGATAGAAAACATTTCAATGGCACCAAAGCCGTTGAAATTCATATACCACATAAAAAAAATCGCACATAAAAAAATTGTACAAAACAAATTGCATAAAAAAGGACAGCACAAAAACATGTTCTACTATATTTTCTGCAAAAATATGTGGTCGCGGTTGCCTAGTCATGGTCCCGAGTTCGTGTGGTCGATGTGTCATGAGTTCGAGCCCTGGTGCCACTAAAAACTCATCATGTAAAGAGGCTGATGCACATTAAATCCGTAGTGGTTCAAAGTCCTCACGTTGGCATGGTGTGGTAGTTTGAAGAAGGGGTCAGATGTCATCCTCGTCACTTGATCGAGGTTCGAATTTACGAAGTCCAACGCCAATGGCCCTCTTGTTGCTTTACAGTGAGATAATAATAAACACTCCCTTATTCTACAATACTATTTATACACGTTATAACCAAAGTACACTAATATTATCTTATAAAATACATATTAATAAAATCCACTGTATTAATAAAACTGCTCATTTTCTACGAATGCTGTACAGTAATTTCAATGCAAATGTTGGAATTTTATTTCGCGAAATTGTTTCATTTTAAAATGATTTTATCATACATGAAACACAATTGTATTATTTTAAATTGTGACACATGTCAAAACTTTTAACTAAATAAGAAATTAGAAAAAAAGATATCATTTGGAAATATAACTGATCATAATAGAAATACCTAACCTTTCATAAAAATATTTGATACAAAAAATACGTTATGTATAAGGTGACAGTGTAAGGCTGACAGTGATCCAAGAAATTTTACCTTACACTTTGTATCTTGTAATGTAAATCTGCTGGTGAATTAAATGAGTCAGTTAAACGAGTTTTGATGGAATGCCAAAGTCATGCATTGCATTAAGTAAATTACTTCTATTGACACGATCAAAAGCGAATTAAATTATGTAACCACTCTTGTCGTAATAACCGTAACTGACTGTACACAGCTACAGAAGCGCCCCCTAGCAGTCACCCAACTTCAGTAGAGGCCATGTGACGAAAGAATGGGATCACTATGAGAAACTTTCCATGTTCTTTTCCCGTCTTGTTGCCAAAATACGTATGTTGTCTTTGGGTAATCTGACTTAAAATAATAAATATAATTGTTACACAAAAAGATACCTCACTGAACTCAATCCCAAATTTGTGGCTTTTAAATTAATCTTTAACGTCCAACATTCTATAATTACGCCCAACGTTGGACGAGTTCATGACCATGACCATTCTTCTACCATGGCCTGTTCTAAATGTCAGATAACACATGCAATTAATTTTTTAATTGAAATTTCTTACTATAAAAAATAATTTACAACGTATTAAAGTTGGTATTACTGACTTTCATAGAATAGGTAAACGAGAGCTGCTGGTGACGGTCCTCTTAATTTTGAGTCCTGATCAAGTGATGAGGACGACACCTAAGCTAGTACACCCCTCTCCTAACTTCCACACCATGCCAACAGCAGGATTTTTCATTAAACAGGAGTCGAACATTTTCATTTTTAAAAAATGTATCGTAAAAATTCATTTGACTGGAACACAATGTTTGGAAGGAAAAGAAGAAAAAAACGAAGAACAATAAAGAACGACTGTCTTACATGTGCAAAGTGCATACATACACATAACGAAATGATCAAAAATTCAAATATGTAGACCCTATCATTGGCTGACAATCGCTGATTGATTCTCAAAATCAATAATTGATATTAAAAAAAAAAAGGTGATGCATGATTGTGTACGTTAGCTTCATCTTGCGATATATTATGTCAGTATTGCTCCAGATCTCCGATATGATTCTCGAATCTGGCGACCTCCTTGGTGACCTCCAATGCATTCTCGCTTAGTAAAAGGTCTGGTGACCTTGCTGGTCATGAAAGAACACGTTCAGCACGGCAGTAGTGCTTAAAATTTATTTTTAACATCCTCTCTTTGTAAACTTAAATCTAATCGAAGAAATAATTCATATGAATTTTAGGGGGAAGAAATAATTCCATATGGGCACTCGTCCCATCCACTGAAAGCTTTATCCTCTAATTGTTTTATTATTATTTTTTTATGTTTTTAAATTACACACTGAAACATACCACATTAGTTGTTTTCCCCGCAATGGCACTCTTCTTGGGGGAAAATTGTTTTGCCGAAAAAATTCACTTCCCAGCATGAGCTTAAAAAATAACATATTGCAACCCCAGAAGATGTGACCAGGGAAACCAGATTGGCGATTTTATGGGTATTTGTGACAAATTTGGCGGAAATATGGTATAGCCAAAAAACCATTGAGAAGTCTCTGGGATCGACCCTTCTGGAAATTTCCATAAGGCTGTATAAGCATAAGTGACCTTTGAAGCAGAGGTCGAGAAAATTAAGAAGACTGTTAAGTCTTGTGCGAACTGAGATCAGAGAAAATCCTGTCTGATTTTTTCCCGCTATTGGAACTTTTAGAGAACCTTTTCTGGAACGTTGCAGAACTTGTTTATTACGAGTACGCAGTGCCGATTCCAGCAGATGTGCAGCGCGTGCACAAGGCGGTGAAAACAAGGGGCGGCCGCATGCAGTTTTATCAGCCAAACAAACTTTTTGGCGTATTTGTCAAAACAAAACTTGTAATAAATCGAATAAAAATATGCTGAATCTTAAATAGTTATTGAAAAATAAAAATAAGTCCCAATTTCACAATGACATAGCATAGTTTCAGAAAAATAGAATATTATTGCGCAGGGTGTTGGTCCACATTGTCCTTTAATGTCTGCTCTTTACACACACATCCTTCATTTGATAGCAAAAATCGTGGCAGGACCGGCAATACCGCAATGGAAAAGGTTTTCTTGCTTATCAAACAGCACTGGCGACACAATGTGGATCGATGTTTAACAAAGGCATTTCAAACAGGATTTTTGCAAAAGTGTCTTTACGAAAATATCTTGTAATAAACGCGATGTCGCGTTTATGGGTGTTTGAGGGTTAGAAGAAAGATCAGTTATGATCAATACAATTCTAATTTATTGCTATTTCACTTAAATTAACAACCAGAGTAGGAAATGCACACTTCTACTAAGTATAGGAGCAGTTATACACGGCAAAAAGGATGCTTAATATTTAATTATAATGCAATTAACTTACTCTTGGAACACTTTGGATGTCTACGGTCTAAATTATCGCAATTCCATTCTTAGTTGTTCAATATCCGGTCGTTATTATTAAATTTTATCTTGTTGACTAAATTGTCAATTACCAATCTTTGATCATTCAACAATTACTCGTCGACTATACTCCGCTTCACCTCAAGTTGGCAGCGTTAGGAAGGGTACGATGACCGAATCCCAGCCGCTGCCGGGTTACTCTAGAAGAGTGTGAAATATCACCATATTTGGGCGAATGGAAAAAAATTTTCTTCAAAATTGTATATAAAAGTTTTTTTTTTTTTTTTTTTTGTTTTTTTTTTTTTTTGAAAATATTATAAGCTAGTTTTTTAATGGAGATATTTAAGATTAAGGAGAGATTTCAATATGGTTTAGAAATATTGATGAATAAATTAGCAAAACTTTTCTCAAACAAAATCTCAATAGTTCTCAACATATTGATAGCAACGTTTTCTAAATGAAAAAATACCGTTAAATTGTAATTCATACTTTCGTTAACTTGATTTTTTAAGTGACTTAGGCCACTTTCAAAATAAACGGCTCATTTTTCTTTAATTTTCATTTATTACATCCGCTTATAAAATATAAATTTCTATCTTGTTTTTTAAGAATTAATCGCCTTTTCTCGGTTATTACTATTTTAAGCCCGTTTGTAATAATTATTCATATTACATGTATAAATGTCGTTTATGTATGTTAACTTAAGATATACAGAAGCATACATTAAAGTTTTGGGATTAATTTGAAAAAAAGTTATCAACACTAAAACTTATTTTCTTTTATAAAATTTATAGTTTATCTGAAAAAAATATCTCGATGCATACTTTAAAAATTATGTTACTGACATTATATGCAAAGTTTATGTATTCAGTTTAATATGCATAACTTTTAAGGAGAAAATAATTTAAAATAATTATTTAACAAAAATTATTTATTTTGAAATTTAGACCTATGTTTTTATTGTAAAAAAGTTCTATTAAAAGTTTTTAAAGGGACAATGCTCTTTTATCAGGTATTCCTAAATAAAATTATATATATATGTATATTTAACACTTCATGTAAGAAGCGCTTAGAATCAAAATGAAAGCATAAAACAAGAAAAATTTTACATTAAGATACTTCGGGAAAAAAGATAAGGAGCTCTTTATATAGTGTATATTTTTAAAAACACTGTCAAAAAAAAAAACCGTGAAATTTGATTTACTTAAATAAGGTGTGTGATTTAAAATGTTAAATCAAAAATTAAAATTGTGGAACCATTTGCCTGTGTATTAAATATTATACACACACACATGTTTAAAATGTCAAAAAAAAAACAAGAACAAAGATAGTAGCATGAGATATCAAAATAGTACGTATAAACGATAGCAAAGCGAATGGCGTTGATTTGGCGGGAATGCTTAGGTAACTCCGCCAAGGATGTAATCTTGAAAACCGGTTTTTAGCCAAGTAAAGTTTCATCAAATTGTTGTTTTTCAACTGCATTCGTTCACAGGTATTAAGGAATAAATTTTTTGTAAGATGTGATTAATTTAAAATATATCCTTAAAATCACAATTTCGATAATACACGATACTTTTTAACAATTTATCTATGCATTTGCTTTCATTTAAATTCCAAAACAAGCTAGAACTATTTTTCAAGTGGATTGTTACATTTTTTACCCTTCCTAATGCTGCCAACTTAAGGTGAAACGGAGAGAGAGAGAGAGTATAGTTCTCAACTACTAACTACTTACCTCTACATTTGCATAAACCGAGTCTTCTTCTTCGGGAGAAAGTTTTCAATAGAACAACATTTAAAAGAAATAATTTTAACCCCAAGAGGATTAGCGAGAGGCTCCGGAATAGACCCGTTACAGTCTACTATGGTTAATATTATCTAAAACATAGGAGTGTTTAAATTCAACGTGCATTTGGGGAAATTAAAAGTTTTCAACGGAATAACAGCCTTACAATTTAGAAAAAGAAGGGATTTTTGTGTGTATTTGCACTTTTATTAATGTTTTACTTTTCACTCTTATATAGGTACATGAGTTTATAACGTTAACGGTAAGCATTAGTCAAAAATTCTCTGGAGGGGAAGCCCATTAGGTCTTTGCATACAGGCAGTCGACACCCTGGAATCGGTCTTACGAGTGCTCGTGCGCTTTGCACTACTGTAAATAATCTATTATAATATTAATGGCTAAACCTCTCGAAAAATACATTTGGTATACCTTTTGCGGATGAATAATTGATAAATTATAAGGGAAAGCAGATCATATAATTTATTAATGCCGTGGGTAGCCTAGTGGTTAGAGCATCGGTCACCGGACCGGAAGGCCTGGGTTCGATGCCCGATGCCACCGAGTGCACGCGAAGAACGTACTCGTTAAATCAGCGGGTCCGAATAGTGTCGCCATCTATCGTGTTGTACCGAGCAAAATCGTGCTGCCACCTTAATGGGACTCAAAGCTAAGGCTAACGACCGGCGTAAAATTCTAGCCCTTAGCCGCGATGAATTTCGTGGACCTTGATCTGATGGCACTGCCGATCAGATGGCATAAGCAACAAAATTAGTGTTCATATTGCTAACATCAGTTAGAAAGAAAGAAAAAAAAAGAATATGTAGTAGAGAGAGAGAGAAATAGTTATACTTAAATATTATCAAAAAAGTACATGCTGGGAAAACTGTTACTTCATAAAAACGTTATATAAACTTTTTCATACAAAAATGTAAAAGAATATTAATTTATAAATTTTTGAAATACCTTTATTTTACTTTTCATTATTTATTAGAGAAAGGATTGCTGTGATGACACTTTGAATTCCATTGAATATTATTTTTGAAACAAGCATTGCAAAGCAGCTATAAGCGCTTAATTTATGACCAAAAACAAGCTATAAGCGCTTAATTTATGACTAAAACCAACTAGAACCGGTTCAAAGAACTTTCGAATACCGTATTTCATACTTTAACGATCAAGTAATCGTTATTCTATAGAATGCCTAATTAAATCGTAGAATTTAATAATTTTATGTACTATAACTGACTTGCCTAGTTATTTCATGGGATACCTAGTTGTTCTATGAAATAACGGATTTCACACTTTAACGGTAACATATATACATCAATTTGTCTTCTGTAGTCATCTGTTTGTTGTTCTCCATTAATAAGTCTGTTACAATTCAAGCATTTAAAGTTGGCTGCTTCTCTCAGGTGCAAATTCGTAACAATACTCTATTCTTATGGTTAAAAGATAAATAAATGCACGTGTGCTATATATTTGGCAATATATTTTTAACTTCTCTGATCCTATTTTTCCACTTAGTTTATTTTTATTTTATATTTGCCGTATTTGGTAGATATCAATAATTCTGTATCACTTTGTAAGAGTTAAATATCACGATGCAAAAGTAAATCAATTTTACGAAACCATTTCTTTTTTGAACAAATTATTATTTTTATAATAAAATTCTCTTTTTCATCTGAAAAAAAGTTCTAAATTTTAAATATTAAACACTGCTTGACCTTCCAATTGATAAATAATGGTAAAATCATCATCTTAAATTAATACGTGTTATTTTAGAAGAGTAATTTTACTTATCAAAGTGGGGCACAACAACCACATAGCAGTTATAATCTATGTAAAAAGGATATATATGTATTTTTTTTTTAGTAAAGATTTAAGATTTATTAACATTACTTTTTTCTGGTGGGAAGTTTACTTGAAGTTGTTTCACAATTTGGATAGTTTTAAAAAACGATTCCAAATAGCAAATAAGAAAAGACACGTTGAGAAAATAGTTAAATAAAAAGGTCATGTTTATAACTTCATCCTTTTCATTCATATTCAACTTTTCCCATTGTTTTAGGTTTTATCAAATCTTTTGCACTATAATACATTGTATTTTAACATGAAGTTTTCCCGTTATTTGTATATCGTGCTGCCATCTATTGAGTAAATTCTCAGTAGAATGATAAGTCTTTGATTCTTCTAAAATGAGAAAACGATATAATTTAACAAAAAATTTATCTTCAGTACTACAACTTTTAAAACAAATTTTTAAAGTTAAAAGGATTTACTAAAATGTTTTTTATTAAACTCAAATCAATTATACTAAAATGTTCGAATTAATGTTTCTTAAAGGGTATTAAAATATTCTAAATCTAGAAATGTTTCAAAATTTAGTATGTAATTATCTCACAATTTAGACAAAGTCTGATGTTTAAAATAGACTTTAGAATTTTTCATTCAATATTCAGGAACGGATAACCAATTTGGAACACTTTTCAAATATAAAAATACTCAAAAATTATGATACCAAGCTAAAAGAAATGTACATATTATATCATGAAGATTTTGGAAATATTCTGTAATTCTGAATTTTTTCACTTTCTTTCATAAAGTTAAAAATTTGCTTAGAATTAAAATATAGGATAAGGAATAATGAGGACATTTTATACTGGAGAAATTTGATTGGGTCAAGCAGAAAAAAGGTACATAAAAAAATTATATTCTCCATTTCGAAGTGAAGTCAAAATGTAATATTAATATTAGAGCATTTTTCAATCTAAAAAAGCATTTTGAGGGAAGATTTCTCTTATGAAACGTTAGATAAAGATGGCTTTTAATATTTTTAAGGCATTCCAGCATTACAAATTTTAAAAATTTTTGTTAGGTTTATTATTTTGAAGTGTCACTGAGGTAACTAGAGAAAACAATGTTACTGGATTACATGAACCTTATTAAAAAAACAGGAAGTTACAGGCATCTTTTTCAAATAAGAGTAAAAAACCAATCACACAAGTTTTAAAAATTAATGAAAAATTTGTATATACATATATATTATATTTGACACACACAGATATATTTTATATAATTTGTATCTATGTATAATTGTGTTTTTGCTCTTTTCAGACTAATAAAATTATTCCTAATGTGAATTTTACATCAAAACGTCTGGAAAAAAAACAGTGAAAAAATAAAAAAACAAACAAATAGCAAAAGGCAAAAACAAGAAATGGAAATATTATTTAAAAAAATTATGGCTTAAGTACCTGTGTGTGAATATTTTTATAATTCAATTATATTTTCTGAATCCTTTTCATCCAATTTATGTAATTTTAATTTTTTTTTTTTTTTTTTACAATTGGTTATAATAATCATAATTTCAACTATTTTGAATCTATGTGTGTTTCATAATTTTTTAATTGATTTTGAAGCAATGAATGAATGAAGTTAGATCTATAAACTGGAAAAGAAGAGGAGTGGCTATTTCTATCTGTTGAAAAATACATGTTTTCTGACTTTACATTCCACAGATAAATGCTTATTTATAAGTTATCTAGTAAATAGTGCATTAGGACTACAAGCTTCTTATAGTGCTTATAGTTCGTTAATTTTTCTTGTAAGTTTTACTATTCGAGTCAGTCTTTCTTTATGATGATATTGTTTCTTTCAAAACATTTTATAATTTTAACATAAATATCTAAGGAAATTCAAGGAGCTTTTAAAAAGTATTTCTAAAGCAATTTGGGGGAAGAAATTGCAATTCTCGCCGTGAATATATAAATGGAAATATTATGAATAAATATTTTGTTCTTTGTTTAAACTTCCGGAATTAAAATTCATACCCCCCCCCCCCCGTATTTGGTTATTTGGATGCATTTAAATGGACTTTTTAACTTTGTGTTTGGAATGGTATTGTTATCATCTTATATCAAAATTATCTATGTTCTTAATTCATTGGTTGCTTATTAAAGTCACATTTGAAAGTTGCATGAGATCTGTTAGAGACGAAACTCGTAATTTTAAGCCCCAGTATCACTTGACTGAGGCTGAGCTGGCACTCACTCTACAAACAACCCCACCGCTCCACCTTCAATCGGGCGGTTTGCATGACAGACAAAAAGTTAAAAGTTGGCGAACTTTAAACTCTCTTAAAAGTTCTCCTGTATAACCAGTTTTATCACACTCAGCATTAAAAAAAAAATGAAAATAAATTTAAAAGAATATGATTTAACGGGAATAAAGTAATTTCAATAAAAATTTGAAAAAAGCATTAAAGCTTCGAAACTTGTAAATTGAATAATTATTTCCATCGGCACTTTTTTATAAACTTGATACTCATATAGAAGTGGGAAAAAACTGCGAATATCCGATAACCCTCATTTTGTAATTTGTGTCGTATCTTTTTATACTTGTTAGTACATAATTGTTGGTCATGTCTAGGTGTGATGCTGCTTAGCAACACTGACGTAGCTAGTTTTGAGTGGTCCCTGTATCAAAATTCCTTGCGGGCATTTTTTTTTTGTTTTTTTTTTGGAAAATAAAATCAGTCGAATTAATAAAAACTTATTAAAAAGCACACATGTTGGGGTCCCCGATTTATTGAAACAGCGATTTAGCTACGCCCCTGCTTAACACAGTTAAAATGAAAGGAAATTGGATGGACATGAAATTCTCATAAAATGTTCGTGTAAGCTGAAAATTATTCTTCATTTAATTTCCTGATTTATCTGATTATATAAAAAATTTCTTGAAACATATATAATCTTTTATTCTTCTAAGTTATACTGCTGACATATTTTGTAACTATTTTTCGAAGCATAATTAAAGATCATGGGTATTACTGAAATGCAGTGGCGGATTAAGCAGGGTCGGACCCAGCGCTGGTAGGGTCCCCAAGCTTGATGAGTACAAAGCCCAGCGACAAACCAACCACGCCACCTTGGAACAAAAAATGAAAAGAAAACAAAGATACAATGAACCCCCCCCCCCCACACTAGAAATTTATCGACATGCAAAAGAAATCCTAATGTAGAAAAACTTTTGAAAATATTTTTAACAATACCGATAGCTAATGGATCAGGTGAATGATCTTTTTTAGTTTTAAAACGTGTTAAAAATAATTTAAGAAGTATTATGGGAGAAAAGACAAATTGAACAACATGGCCATATTATACACAGAATGAAATGTTTTGGACAAAATAGATATGGTAAAAATAATTGATGAATTTTCCAAAGAGAAATCAAACTGTATAGCATAATTGTAAGCTCTTAAGTAAGGTTTTTAATATTTTTTTATGTACAGTTAAGATTTTTCTTTAGCCGATGAGTTTTAATATAGCAATACATTTTATTTTGAGAATTTAAAGTAAGCGACTCTTTTCCCTATTTTAGTTTTCGATTCTTAAACCCATGCACCCCAAAGCTTTTAGCGCCAGGGGCCTCCAACTACCTTAATCCACCTCTGCTGAAATGTATACTTCCTTCCTTTTTCAGTGGCTTGAACAATCCAGGGTAGGCCTTGACCTTCTCAAGAAGCCTTTTCCAGACCAGCCTTCTTCTTTCTAGTCAGTGCCGACTTAAGCTCATTTCGTGCCCTGGGCCACCTTCGCACGAAAATATAGAAATTTATTTCCAGAAAACCTGGTTATGTCCAGCTTATCTGGGACCTTTCACACGCTTCCGGGTCCCTAGGCGCCCATTCCAACCACCCTATGAATAAACCGCTGCTAGTGTTTTCCAATTTTTAGCTCACAAAACTATGAGATTTTTTTTTCTAGACCATCAATCCATCTAGGATTTGGCCTGTCTTTTCTCCGTCTGCCGGTTGGTTGGGCATTGAAGACTTTTTTAGTGGTGCAGTCTTCGTCCATTCTGACAATATGACCTGCCCATTTAATTCATTGTATTTTTATGAAGTTAACAATGTCAGATTCTTTATATGAGTGATAGAACTCGATCTTTTTCACCACGTTCTATTTACCTGAATTCCTCCAAAAATAAATCTTAAAATTTTCCTTTCGTAAATGCTTATCATGTTTCATCATGCGCAGAAGAGACCAAGAGACATAGAAGATATGGACTCGTTTCCATGGTGAAATTATCCATGATAAAAAAATTTCCTTCCAAAAATAACAGCCATTAAGGGTGTACATAAGGGTGTGGTTTGGTGCCTCAAACCCTTCCTATAGACAAACATATTCTTAATTTTAGCATAAAAAGTACATCTCGGTAGTAACCCATCCCACGAATGAAATTTGTGTATTCCACTGACAACCATGTCCCATTTTTAGTTATTACTGTAGAATGAATAATTCATTTGATTTAATTTTGTTTCAGAACATTTTCTAAAGAAATATTTATTTATTGCTGGTGAAGAATATATACAAAATTATGGAAATTTCGATTCCGTCCGTAACTAGAAACAGAATATGCTTATATGCTTATAATAGAAAGTTTTGAAGTTTATAAAAATAAAATGGCATTATGAAAAACCCGCGTTCTCAAGGTAAATAACGTTAAATTTTGGAATATCGTTCTTTAATAGATTATGGAAGACGCTTTTGTTGTTCTATTTCAGAAATCTGAACAACACTAAATGAAAACATATTGAATAAAATTTCGTAATCAAATTTTCTTTTTGCGCAATATTTGCTGAAATACATTGTGCAGAATTTTTTATAAACATGCGTGTTTTTTAGTAAAAACTGATATCTCATTTAGTTATTATTGAATATTTTCCTTAACATTTATATTGACGAATTTTTGGTTAATGTTAAACTTTCCACATGAATGAAAACTCTGATTTGTCTGAAACCATTGACTTGGATATCGAGTTTTTCGGAAAAGATAAGATACATAAATGTCCGAAATGTAGTAGAACATTTGCTAATGTGGGACATTTGAAGTGTCATTTTTACAAAGTTCATCCTGAATTTCGTCTAACTTCATGTACGCTTCCAGACCATCAAAGATGTGGCTCATGTGAAAAAGTCTTTTCATCGAAACAAAAGTTGAAGGAGCATCGCTGTGTTCCAGGACCACCATATAAATGTGAAGAATGCGGTAAATGTTTTACTTTAAGGAGCAGTCTCTTACGACACTGCGTTAGAATCCACACCAAGGAAAAGATCCATTTATGTGAGATTTGCAACAAAGAGTTTTCTTCCAATTGGCGCCTTGTTGCCCATGTGAAAAAATTGCATGAAAAAAATACTTGCAATGGCTGTGATAGTAATTCAACCGATAACAAAGATCACATTAAGGAATGTTTACAAAGGAAACACAGTGCATATAAGTGTGATATTTGTAACGGAACTTTTGATTTTTTAACTGATTTAGAAAATCACTCACTTACTCATACTCCAGAGAAAAGCTTTCAGTGCAATGAGTGCGACAAATCGTTTACTCAAGCTCTTGACCTGAACGAACATTACCTTACTCATACCGATGAAAAACCATTTGTGTGTGAAACTTGCAGTGCGTGTTTTCCTACAAAGTCGACTCTTACGGTACATTATCAAACACACCCTGATGCAAAGCCGTTTGTGTGCAAGATATGTAATGCAGCTTTCGCTGCTCGGCACTCACTCAAGACCCATTCTCGTACTCATAAGAGTCCAAAATTTCATGTGTGCAATGTATGTAACAAAAAGTTCAAACTGAAATGTAATCTTGTGAGGCATTCCATTTCTCACAAGAGCTGAAATTCTTTTTGTAGCTTGTTTGACACATTTACCTGTAACTCAATTTTTTTAAAAACTTTCATTGTCTTAACAATTTTATCTTTGAATGAGTTTGATATAATTTTCTGTGATTGACTTTAGAGGAAAGATACTCTTCAAGTCATATATTCTAATAGTGCATTTTATTACTATTATTATTACTAATATCTTATTATTTAATGATAAAACTGATTCAGCATCCAAATCAATTAGGTAAGAAAATTAAAATGTTGCCAACATGACAAGATAATTGCTGTAGGTTGGCCTGTATTTTTCCTGTACTTGTGTGTTTCAATGTCACAGCAGCCAAATTTGTGCCACACAAATTGCCCCATTTTCCTTCAAAATCTGATTGTTTCTTCAAGAAAAACGTAAAATCTTTTTGTTGCGTTGGCATTATGGTGCAATTTATGTGGTTCAAATTTTTCTACTGTGGCACTAATTTCTAAGTACAGTTTTTCCACTGGTCATTTTCATTATTTGTCAATAATAGATTGGTTGAATAAAAGGATTTTATAAGAGTTTTTTTTGTTTTGTTTTATTCAATGAAAAAGGAAGAAAACAGAATGAATGCAGATTCAATTGCATACAAATATGAATGTCCAAAAATTAAAGAGTAATTAGGGTACTTGCGTATCATCGCAACCAATTGGTGACAATATGAAACGAAGCACATGGTTGGCAATTCAGCGTATATGACTAATGTGAAATGGGGTTGCTAACTTAGCGAGTTATCTTGAACATTGGTATTGTTGCGATAATATGCAGGTACCGAAATTAGTTTAAAAAGTATATCATTCAGGGCTTTGAATCACATTTCTGTAAGAGTGAGAATCATTACAATGTACCTTCTAACAGGAAGAAAAAAAACATCTCATTTTACTTGTCAGGTATTCCAACCATGGGTTGGCTACTGCTTAACTAAGTTGCCAATACAAACATTGATGATATCAATTTTCAGTTGTAATCCATCAGCCATTTACATTACTACACACTTAATTGGCTCAACACTGAATAAAGTGTAAAGGAAGTTTTCATAGAACCAATTTATTGCACATAAAGGCCAACATACTTAAAACCAACTATATTACACCTCCTACATTTCTTGCATATTTTCAACAGCATGGGGTGGGCATTTATTTAAAAATGTTATCACTAAAGCTTTTTACTGAAAAAAGCTTATTGCATCTGCTAAATTGGTACTTTTCCGTTAACTGGCCACAAATGTCACCAATTGTGAACCAAACTAGCCAAGTCACCAAATGAATGACAAAACAGAACGAAATAAAAGTCAAAAATGTTCGATTCAAAGTGTGTACTTTTATGTCTATTACTGATGCAAGTTTCAGAGAGAATATTGAGCTCTTGCAAGTGAAAAATATTGACTTTACACCTTCTGCATGAAATATTTCAAACTTAGCTCTTCCAGATTTCCTTCTGTTGGCTGATCCTATATTTTGCAAACCAGGCCATATCGACACACTGATAGGATGCCGATGGGTATTCTAGATTCTAAAAAATGGCGCATTTAAGATTAATTCATCAATGAATAAATGATAGTTTAAAAAACTAAAATGCACTTTTATTGTAGATCGAACTAAAAAATAAAAATTATAGTTTAAAAAACATGCTTTTTTTTATGGTTAATTTTCTCGCTAATCATTTTATTCTTAGATTAAGAATTATTTTTTACATTTTAGTTCAATTAAGGAATAAAAGTGTGTTTTTTATTTGTTTTAATTATAATTTATTTCAAATAAAACACATAAGAATTTGCTTTTGCTGTTATGAATGCATGCCTTGATTCATGTGGTGTAAATAAGGCTGCAATGACATTAATACTTAAGTGCCCAAAACAATAATCTAGCAAATAGTATAGAAGAAAAAAACTAGTAAAATTGATATCTGAAAACAGTATTTATTTTTAGTATCACCAACTGGTATACACCACAAAATTTTAAAACAGCAATCAATAATAGCCAGAATTTGACATGTTTTCTCTGTCACCATGCTTGACTTTGTGATTCCCATAATTGACAAGATACTTTTTCTTTATTTCTTATAATATAGTTCAGGTACTTGTATATTATACTGTCAATCAATTTTATCAATTCAAAACGCATCACTAAATGCTGTTGTTTTTATTATTTCTGACTGAAATTAGGTGGAACCAATGCATTCACACTTATGCCCTGTTTATAATTACTATGAACATGCATGGAAGCAATTTTTTCTGCTGTTGGTAGCACACTGTGGTGTTTGGATGTCTTGAAATTAGTTCATGGTGTGATACGTAAATATTATAGTTTATTATGATTAAATTAAATTCTAGCAACCTTCTTATTTATCGTATTATTTGATTTTTCTATTTATAATAAATTAGTTAATTGTGTTTGATTAAATTTACTTAAACATTTTTATTATGATATTAATTTATGATGATGAAAAACACATTTATATATATCATACATATATATATATATATGATTTATATATATCATATAAATGATGTGTACATATTATGAAGCTACATACGTCTTTACCAACGGCATTAGGTTTAAAAAATGTACTGTGAAAATATATATTTTCCATAAGAAAATAAGTTGAATAATTTGTACTCTTTATTATATATTAAAATAATGAAATTTTTGTTGAATTTTCTTAAATAAAATTGTGTAAAAATCATTCAGTCAAATATAATAATTATATTCAGAGAAGAAATGTGTTTCTGTTTTAAAATGAGGTTGTAGTGTTGTATACGAGGCATTTCATTTTTTAGCAAAAGTTTTCTTCGAAATTATTTTGTACCACTTGATTTTTTTAAACAATGAGATATCAATTTTTTAGGCAGTTCAAGTTGTGAAAAGATTACAATAGAACAGAAAAAAAAGGTATGTTTTTACATAATATTAAATATATTTATATGAGTTCTCAATGATAAATGATCTATAGATAAACACACAGGTTAATTTCTCCAAAATATCAAGATACTTGTTTGTGAAATGGTGTTGCTGTTGTTGTTGCCATTCTATCTGACTCAAAATCTTTTATTCATAGTTAGATGATGGGGCCAACATTTGAATTACTGTAAAATCAGGTGTATAGCATGCACCTACACTTTCAAGCTGCATTTTTTAATTTTGAGGTATATTCATTATATAGCGTGCATCCCCTTTTTTACAAAGAAACCTGAAGTGAACATATGCACTGTTCTTATGTTTCAAAGGCCTTTATTCAAGGTATTTCCCACATTTTTGAAAAAATAGTTTATTTCTAGAACTATACAATCCTTAAAGTCCATGAGGTATGTCATTTCTTTTAAATAAACAGTATTTCGATACATGTAGAGTGTAATTCTTTTATGCTTATCTATTTTTTTTATTTTTAAAGTTGTCGTTTTTATACCCAGTGTTTAATGTGCACCTGTAAATTGACACAGGTTTTTTGTTAAAAGTGCATTTTATACACAGAATTTTATGTAACTCCAAAGACTTATTCTTTTAAGATGAAACTGAAATGTTGCCAATCATTTTAAAAAATAAATATAATCTCATGATTTTTTTTTTTTTTGTTTGTGCTATGAATATTTTCAAAATGTCTATTTCTGCCCATCTCAAAATCTACTAATTACAGCCAGTAAGCTTGGAAATTTTGAGCTAGGTCAGATGATAAGGTCAACATCTGAGTTTATACCTCACTTTCCACATCTCTTCAACGTTAGGATTTAGCTACAACAAATTTAGTATTCATCATCCTTGCTATATGATATTTCTTTAGTGGAAACAGAATTTCAACACTCAATGAGACTAAATTAGATAATCCCTTGCTCAGGCTTACTATCTGTTTGTACAGGATGGGACAAAAAACTTGTTCACTACAAAAAATTTCATTTACTTTTTTCAGCTTTGCAATGTAAACATAAAATCCCATTATATTTTGTCACATATCTTATATACAAATACATAGTATTATTATAATTTTTTTCTAATATACCATTACCATTTAAACTTTCATACCAACCTTTATGCTTTCAAAAGATTGTTGTCTTTCTAGAGGAAAGTTTAGAATGTAGTAATGGATTCTTTTAAAACACTCAGGATTACTTTTGAAGACATCTTTTTGAAAGGCTTTTATTTTGTTTAATATTTTTTTTAAATTCATTTCTGATGCTTCCTTAAATAATTTTAGTGACATAATTACATTAATTCTAAATGTTAGTTATAAATGATATTCATTAATTTCAGTAAAAAATAAGGTAAAATTATATTTTAATCATTAAACAATTCATGCAAAAATTGAAATACGGCCATATCATATGATGATGGCTAATATTTATTCCTAACAATACTGTATAATACAAGGATCATCCAGAAAATAAAGACTATTTAATTGTACAAAATAAAAAGCAACAATTATTGGGGAAAATAATTTTATTACATATTTTTAAACTTCCTTCACTTTTCTACATTTAAATGTTTGTCGTACTTGATCATGAACTTCAGTGCTCCTGTGTTATACTCTTCTGCTGCCAGTATAAGTCAGGTGGTATTTCATACTGTTTTTTCATCTCTTCCTAAACATTTATCACCAGGAAACTCTTATCATCTTTTCCTTCAGTTTAGGGAAAGGTCCAGAGTATTAGTTTTTCATTTGAATGTTGTGAATTCAAAGCTTAATAAACTGGCAGCAATAATGTAGGAATTCTGAAGTTCATGAACAAACAAAACAAATGTTTGTTGTTGTTACTTACACGCCACCCGATCAAGGTTCGCGAAATTCATCCTGGCAGGGGGCTAGATTTCTACATATATCATGAGCAGTAGCTTTGAGCACCACACGGGCAACAATATGATTTGGCTTGGTTCCACCTCAATTTTGAAAGAAAACAACCTGGGGGTGGTCAGGGGCCTCCCATCTCTTTCCCCTTCCACAAACCTCACGAGAGGACTTGTGGCTTGATGGCTATTTACAGTACCATCATACCGCAAAGGGGCACCATACATTTACAAACATCCATGCTTTCTCAGGGATTCAAACCCAAGGCGTATGACACAGCAGTCAGTGTCACTAACCACTATAGCAGGTGGGCGGCTCAACAAAAGTTTAAATGTAGAAAATGATTACGTAGAGAAATGATGGAAGCTTTAATGTTGTGTAACAGAATTGTTCTTTCCAATAAATATTGTGTTGTTCACTTTTTTATAACAATATTATCTTTTATCTTCTTGATGACCTTGATTTAATTTACAATACCTTTATTAAAAATTTTCTTGAATAATACATGAAGTTCAACTTACATATTTATTGTAATATAATACTTCTATGGACTGATTAATTCTTAAATGGATGCTGTTAAGATTTTGACTACAGAAACTACTTTTTATATCAATCTCGTTATTATTTTAAAATGTACTTTTTTTTTGAAGAATTAAATTTTTAGCATGTTTTTGTTTTTAAAAATTTGTTTTTAGAAAATACGATTTTTATAATAATTTTTCTATTTTATAAAGGATATTTCAATTCAATTATTTCACTTCATTATTATATAAATATCTTCTTTTAACATTTTTCTATATAAAAAACTACACTATCGTTTCTAAATTTCATATCTTGAACTTTTTTGTTTTTTAAAAGTTATTATAAACTATTTCTCTATTCATTTACAAATCATATAACTATTTTTTTTATTTACTTGTAGTTTTTTTTTATCACTACAGAAATGTCAGTTATTAAACTGTGTTTTTTATTGTAAATATTTTCATTATTATTTGTTATTTTTGTGTTACATAATATTTAATTTTGATAAACTTTTCTTGCATTGTGTAGTGACATTAATTTGTGGTGTAATTTCTAGTCTGTATATTATTTAGGAAAACATTTTTGCTAAAATTAACATTATTTAAGCAATTTAACAGGAAAATTATAGATTAACAAAAAGTTTGAAAAATATTAAGAATTTTATTGCATGAATACAAATTCATGGTATTTACTTAGTTATATTACAAAAATAGCAATTGATGTATGTAAAAAAAAAGTTAATTGATTAGTAAAATTTTCCTTTTTGAATATTTAAATATTTTTTTTCAATTAACGGCTTGAGTATAAACTCTACATCCAAAATTTAATATTGTGTTTTATTGTGCATTAATTAAACACAATAACTTTATGAAAAATACTTTTTAAAATTTCTACTTCTCTCAATTTTATGATTTAATTTTCATAAAATATTTAAAATAAGTAATTAGTAGAATTTAGGGTTTGCAGCTTCAGGATCACGGGATTTAATTTTTGTTTGAATTATATATAGAAGTTTTTATTTCAAAGTATTGTGAATCTGGTATTACATTTAATGCATCCTATTTACTTTTTTGTACTGTATACCTTTAATGTCAGTTTTCTTACACGTTGAACCTTGAAGGGTTCGAGGAAGGTGTGTATGAAAATTGGGTGTGAAATTTGATGTTTTCTCTTATTTTCTTCTGTAACTCACTTCACTTAAAATTGATTCACATTCTGATTCAATAACTGTGGATCAATTTTTACATACAAAACTATTAAGTGCGCAGAAGAACTAAATAAATTTATCAAAGAGGTATATGCCCCAACTCATTCTATTAGATTTGAGACACTGTCGTCAAAAATTCAAAAAGAAGTGTCCCTATTTTGAAAATGGAGAGAGACGTGGTGACTACCTGAAAAGAACTAATCCCTATTTAATGACGATAATACCTACTAGTAAAGAATCCGAACGTGCATTTTCTTCGGCAGGACAATTTGTAACAAAAATAAGAAGCCGTTTCAACGATGAAACGCTGGAGAAGCTGTGTTTTTACAAGCTTATTTACAGAAACACAAGAATTGAAGAATTGCTTTCTTTTTTTTAAATTTCATAATGTACTATTTTTTTTTATAATGAATTAATTTTTATATTTTTTTCCATTAAAATAATATTAAATCAATTTTTAATTATATTTTAAATTTTATTATGCAATTTCATTTATGCTAATACGTAAGTATTTTTAATAAATAGTCCAATCCTAATCCCGGGATTGAAAATATGACGCGGGATTGCAAACTCTATTAGAATTCTTTAGAAAAACTTCGATGTAAATCAATAAGTAATACATGAATGTATCTAAATTTTTTAACCATTGTTCCATTGCTGTCTTTAATTCAAAGACAATACTATAAAATAATTTATATAAATTTGGATGAATACCAAATTTTTTATACCTTTTTACTACAAGCAATATGTAAATATACATTTTGTAAGCAATAATATTAGAATTCATACTAAGGAGTGAATTTTTATACTTATCTGGATCTTTCATTGTACCTAATTGATCCATAATATTCACATTAAAAGAATATTGCATTTGGCTCTTCGCAAATTAGGTTGATCCTGAACGTTATGAACAAACTACATTTTATTATCTGTGAACAGTTTTCTCTCCCTCCCCCTCATTAAATTTTTACAATAAAGGAGAAACACGAAATTAAACTGTCAGAAAAATAATATTTTATTTATATTCTTGTTAAAAGGGAGGTAACTTATAATGGCCAAATTATCTAACTTCTGTAAAAAAAATTTCTAATTACATAATCTAATTTCTTTACATAACAAGATAGAAAACTACTTAAATAATCAAATTTCATTTGGATTCTATCATTAATTCTAGAGATATTTGGGTGAGGGGGGAATGGTAGTGGGCCATCTATATTGCATTACTTCGCCATGCACTTATTTCTCGCCTTTAATAATTCATTATCTATTCTTTATATGATTTATTTGATTTTTTATTTTCAAAATTATATACATTGGTGATAAAATCTTTTGAGTAGAAAAATTCTTGACAAATGTTTGAGATACACTTTTAATGAATGGTCCATTTTTCAAATCTACTTGACATCAAAATTAATTGACTCAACATGAGCTTCAGGTAATCCATTAAGCTACTATGTGAATTACAAAATTAACTGAAGTGTGCCATTGTTCACGAGAGTTCTGATTTCCATAATGCTGAGAATACACTCCAAATGATAGAATTTTTACGGAAAAGAACTCTCTTGAACTCTAATGAAATACACTAGCATCCAAAAGTTAAAAGTTTTTTTTTATACTAATCCATTAAAAGAATGAAAATTAAGGTAAAAAAATATGGTTCAAAATTAAAAGTTTCGTCGCCAAAGGCCTTTTAAAATTGATTGTAAAGGATCTAAGACTCATCGTTAATAGGAACAGCTGTCACCCATTGCAGCTAAAATGGCCCTTATCCGGTTAGGCACGGAGTAGAATTAGGCTTGGATGACAGAAATGGGCAACTCATTCCATGCTGCTTCAAATCTATGCCATTTTTCATCGACAGTATTAGCCGGAGAGGAGTGGCGGTCCAGTCTCTCAGCATCCTAAGACCAACTGTTTTCTATGGGTGATAGATCTGCAGGATGTTAGAGGAAACGAAAGAATGGACAACCGTGGAAACAAGTGTGTCCATTTCATACTTCGCTAAAAAGGAAAAGCCGTCTGGTGAATCAATTCATCTACGGGTGTTGAAAACAAAAGGGGGGGGGGGTAACAACCAAGAGTCGACTCTAGCTGTTTCGTCTCAGGGTGTGAGAGAAAAATCTATAGTTCACTTTGAAAGAAAAAAGCCATCTGGCAATTTCGCACATCCCTGGACTTCAAAAATGGTAAGAGGGGTAGCAAACGTTTATCTATAAGCTGATTTGCTATAATGCTCTGAAATTCAAAAAACAAATATTTAGGAAGAATCGAAAGTAAATATTGTTTCTTATTTTAAAAAAAAAAAGTCTTCGAAAAATCGAAATTGACAATGTATGCATGATTTGATTCGAGGGAGATTATTGAGGGAAAAACAACTGTTAGGATAAAAATAATTCAATATTTCGCCACTAGATGGCTGCACCTCTCAAGTTATTTTCAGAAATCAGTTGAATATTTGGCATGGTTTTAGCAAAACTAAATGAATTCTATTAGAATAAATGTTAAACTTAAAGAATAAATTTTAAACTTATTTAGATGCATTTAATTATTGTTAATTTTTAAAATTATTCTCATTTATATTTCAGTTTTTGTATTTTTACTTTTTATCTGTGTTAATAATATATCTTGTTAACTGTGAACAAAACTGTACTTTGTTAAAAAATGTGGTGTGAGTAGAGAACCACTCTAGAGGAAGCACGTGGGGTAATAAAGTTCCAGTAGATGATGAAAGTCTGATGAATTTATTTAAAATTTTGCAACCGTAATTCAGCTATTAAACTTGGTGCTAGTAATAAGCACCTAATATCTGGTGACCCTGTATTATTTTCGCCCTGTCATTTGTCAGTGAGGGACATCTCGACAAAATAGCGGTGATGGCCGACAAGACCGTGGAGATGTTGCCAAGAACAATAGATGTCGCAGCAGGGCTGAATGATCCCGTAGGAGTGGATCAACTTCTGGCTAAAATAGCTGCACTGGAAGGCCAAACTGCCTCATTAAAGTTGCAACGAAAACTCCAGAGCCCTAGCCCTCATCACCATCAGAGGAGAGGTAGCAGTAAATCAAGGCACCGCTATAATCCTCATGGAAGATTCTGCTTCTACCATTTTAGATTCGGGAAGAAATGTCTCCCTGGAAAAGGCGTGCAGCTTCGATGAGTCGGGAAACCCGTCCGAGCAGTAGACGCCACAGCGAGTCCTGCTGCCTAAATTTTAGGCCGCAAATCCCGGTTATTTGTCAAGGATAGAGGAACTGACTGCCAATTTCTTGTGGATAGTGGAGCTAATGTTTCGATCCTCCCTTCGACAAGAACAAAAGGTGAGTTCCAAGTCTCTCAATATAAACTGTATGCTGCAAATGGCACAGAGATCCCAACATTTGGTGCCAAAATTCTCACTCTGGACCTAGGCCTAAGACGACCATTTCAATGGCCGTTTATCGTGGCTAAAGTTAACCGAGGAATCATAGGTGCTGACTTTCTTCAAAAGTTTCAATTGTTAAAAGATTTTCACAACAGGAAATTAATTGACAGGGTAACAAATCTTTTAATTAAAGGAGAAGTTGCTACCGTTCAAGATCATTATGATCTCAGCACTGTGAATAGAGCCTCCAAATATTTCAATCTCCTTAATTCATATCCTGATCTAACCAAGCCTAACTTGGTAAATAGAATTGTCAAGCATGGAGTGAAGCATCACATCCTAACAACTGGCCAACCGGTTTATTCGAAGGCAAGACAACTAGCCCCTGATAAATTGAAGTTGGCAAAGCAGGAGTTCCAGTTTATGCTTGACAACGACA
The DNA here is from genome assembly GCA_019973975.1 of Trichonephila clavata. Classification (NCBI taxonomy): domain Eukaryota; kingdom Metazoa; phylum Arthropoda; class Arachnida; order Araneae; family Nephilidae; genus Trichonephila; species Trichonephila clavata. The sequence continues at coordinate 48,301 of BMAO01009352.1, forward strand.
TTATCAGACCCTCAAAATCTCAATGGGCAAGTCCATTGCACCTGGTAAATAAGAAGGATGGCACATTAAGACCATGTGGTGATTACAGGCGACTACATGCACAGACAGTGCCGGATCGGTATCTGATTCCCAGAATTGAGGACTTTAACTACATCCTGAAAGATAAAAAAAATCTTTTCAAAGATAGATCTGGTGAAAGCCTATTATCAGATCCCAATTGCTGAGGAAAATAAAGAAAAAACTGCCATTACCACCCTATTTGGCCTGTACGAGTTCAATACTATGAGTTTTGGACTGAGGAATTTCCCTGTAACTTTCCAGCGTTTCATCACAGAAGTACTGTGTGGACTCGACTTTGTTTTCCCTTACCTCAATGATGTACTTGTTGCCTCATCTACAGAAGAAGAGCACAATGAGCATTTAAAAATAGCATTCGAGAGATTCCAGCAATATGGACTCAGAATAAATATTTTCAAATCAGAGATGGGAGCTGACCGAATGGAATATGTGGGATTTCTGATAACTGCAGAAGGTTCTCGCCCATTACCAGGAAGCCATTACTAGCTACAAACTACCAGCAACTATTCATGACCTGCGTACATTTCTGAGTAGGATAAATTTCTACCGGAGATACCTCAAGGATTCTGCTAAGACTCAAACACCTTTCCACGAACTGATGAAAGGAGCGACAAAGAAAGACCGAAGAAAAGTGCCTTGGACTGACGACACCAGGAGAAGCTTTGAAAAATGCAAAACTGACCTTGCCGAAGCTGCTCTTCTATCTTATCCAAGATCTGAACTACCTCTGTCACTTTGCACTGATGCATCGGATTTTGCTGTCGGCTCAGTACTCCGACAGTTTGAAAATGAGAGCTGGAAACCAATAGCCTTTTACTCAGTAAAGCTAAATGACACACAAAGAAGGTATAGTACCTATGATAGAGAAGTGCTGGGAATATACCTTTCTATAAAACAATTCAAACATCTATTAGTAGGCAATGATTTTACCATCTACACAGATTATAAACCTCTAACGTTTGCATTTCGACAGTAAAATAAAAAAGCTTCCCCGAGACAGCTACGACAATTACAATTTATTTCCGAATTTTCAACGAACATTCAACATGTGCAAGGTAAAGATAATGTAGTTGCTGATGCATTATCAAGAATTGAATCTGTCTCAACCATCGACTATGATGCTATAGCGCAGAAGCAAGAGCATGATAAGGAATTAGAACAGTTAATGCAAAGAAGTTCATCTTTACTGTTTAAACCCTCAACATTACCATCAGGCAAAACACTATGGTGTGATATCTCAACATCAAAGGTTCGACCATATATCCCAGAGGAATTTCGAAAAAAAATGCAGATGTTTCAACAAATACATAGTCTCTCTCATCCTGGAGTAAAAAGCACCATCAAACAGATGACTGAAAAATTCATTTGGCCAGAGATGAAGAAGCAAGTTGGAGAATGGGCAAAGATATGTATAAGATGCCAAAAATGCTAAGTAAACAGACACACTTAAGTCTAAATTGGGAGTATACAAATCCCAAATGAAAGATTTAGTGTTGTGCATGTAGATTTAATTGGCCAATTACCACCTTCTAAAGGTATGGAGTACGGCCTGACATGCATTGATCGTTATTCTTCGTGGATAGAAGCAATTCCCCTACCTGACATAATTGCTGAAATAGTTGCAAAAGCCTTTTACAAAAACTGGATTAGTAGGTTTGGAGTCCCTGCCCAAATGGTATATGGCACCAACATCAAGCTACCAGGATTATTCTTCGACCCACCTACCATTAAAATGGACCAGGAAACCTTTGTCTCACAGTTGCAGAAGTTTATGGAGGAGCTGAAACCCCAGTACCACAGGTAGTGTCAAGTACCAAAATATGTTTGTGCATAAAGATCTCAGATCTTGCTCTCATGTTTTTGTGAGAATAGACAGAGTGAAAAAAGCCCCTGAGCCACCTTACCAAGGACCATATAAAGTAGTTGAGCGTTCAGACAAATTTTTCACCTTGTCAATTAAAGACAAAAATGTAAATATATCAATTGACCGTCTAAAACAGTCTGGTTACAGACAAAGATAACAAGCCGACAACATGTAAGCAAACAGGTGGGAATTCAGATCTTACAGACCTTCCATCTGATAATCAAACAACTTCCAGATGTGGTTGGAAAATAAAACAACCGGTAAGATTTAAAGATTAAATATTTCATAAGTGTATGCCTTTTGCTCAATTATATTTAGTATTAAAAATCATGAAGTGCTTAATTATGTTGTGAATATGTAGACACATGTATAATTTCACCATAGAATATTGCTTACTGTTCACTTTGCCTATATAGTTAGTATAATTTTTCAAAATATAATTCTCCTGCTCTTTTTCATTCTATTGAATTTAATGTTAGATATGCTGGGTATTGCATTATATTGTATGGCAAGCAAATCAAATAATTGCATTGATTGAATTTTGGGTATTAAGATATATATGGGATCTAAAAAAAACCGAAATCCTCCAAAAAAGTTAGATTCTTGAGATAGTGGGGTTTTTACGATGTATGGGTTAACTTTGAAAAAAAAAATAGACATAATTTAAAGAAACTTAATAATTTATTATGAGTTATAGGAGAGTATTTACGGGGGGAATATTTACAAAACAGAAATTAGAGCATGCAGACATTTAAAAATATAGGAAAGTTAAATTATTCCCTCTAGGAGGACATTAGAGATTAAATAAAACTCATTATGCGATGTGCTAATGACTTACCGATTAGTGTTGGCGTACGGGCGCGCAATCGTTGTCGAGTGTTAGTGGGCCTCTGCCGAAAATAAATCGCGTCAGTGTTTTATAAGTACGCTAGATGACGTTGATGTGGAATGCTGTTTTGACTAAAATTGCCGTTCTCTGCAAAGGGATATGATCTAACCTTTTACAAAAATAGTTCCATGGGATATCCTACATATATATACACTGCTGGCCACCGTAAATGCAACACCCTCAAGGAAGCACGCAAATAACATGAAATTTACAACATGCATTAGTGGAGGTGAGATATGCAAATGATTAGAATTTCAGCGCAGACACACATCACACACGCCTGTGGCGCCACCTCAAAGCCCTATTTAAGGCTTGGAGATTTTGACGATTTCAAGTTCGGCAATTGTGTTTTTCTTGTGGTTTTTTCAAAAAACGACCAGTTATGTCTCGTTGAAAACAGCGATCAGCTTTTGATCAAGTATCCGAGTTCGACAGAGGAAGGATAGTGGCCTACCGAGATTGTGGATTATCTTTCAGGGAAATCGGTAGTCGTGTTGGACGAAACCAAACAACTGTAATGCAGATATGTGACCGTTGGATGCAGGAGGGTATGACGGACCGACGTGGTCGATCGCATCCACCTCAATGCACCACTTCAAGTGAGGACAGGCAAATTGCGCGCATGGCAGTGACGGATCGCTCAGTCACATCACGATCCATAGCACAGCACATTGAGTCTGTAACACATCATTCAGTGTCTGCGCGTACCATTCGACACCGTTTACAGCAGAGTGGTCTGTCCGCAAGACGTCCATTGCTTGGTCTACACTTGACGCAGAACCACAGACGTCTCCGCCGACAATGGTGCGATGAAAGAAGAATGTGGGCGGCAAAATGGAATGAAGTTGTCACGCATCTGTCTGCAACAACACGATGGTCGGATTCGAGTCTGGAGACACCGTGGAAAGAGGATGCTGAACAGCTGCGTTATGCAGCGCCACACTGGCCCTGCACCGAGTATTATGGTATGGGGCGGTATTGGATATCACTCTCGCACTCCTGTAGTACGCATTTCTGGTACTTTAAATAGCCAGCTCTACATCTCCGAGGTGTTGGAGCCCGTTGTCCTTCCTTACCTTCAGGGCTTGGCCACAGCATATTTCAACAGGATAATGCGCGACCACATGTGGCACGCATTGTCCGAAGGTTCGTAGTCAATCACCAGATTAAATTGCTTTCCTGGTCGATAGTTTTCGCCGATAGAAAACATGTGGTCCATGGTTGCTCAACGATTGACCCAGATTACACCCCCAGCTGCCACACCAGATCAACTTTGGTAACGTGCGGAAGCTGCTTGTTTTGCTGTACCCCAAGAACACATCCAAAGTCTCTTTGAATCAATGCCGAGGCGTGTGGCAGCGGTGATCTCCGACAACGGCGGCTACTCTGGCTACTGATTCTGGCAGGAACCACACTTCACAGAAGTCTATACATTTAATCATTTTATACTTGGACAACATGTTATCTACAAAATAAATTTAGTTGTGCTATCTCTTGTCTTTCTTGGTGTTGCATTTACTGAGTGGCGAGCAGTGTGTATATATATAAATATCCATAAAATTGCACACATTTTCAAGAGTTATATGCAAATTGCAGGAAGCCACCAGATGACATCGATAGTACACAATGACGAGAGTGTAAGTTGGAATATATATATAACTTAATATAGCAACTTTTTAAATGAGTAATGATTTCTCTAATGCACTGAAAACTAATGGAAACATATTCGAATGAAATTAGCGCCTTTCGTCTCAAAGGCTATAATAGTAGTTTTATATCTTCGCTACAAATTTATATTGACCAAATCTATTTATTTTTGGAGAAAAAATTTCGCTTTTTTATTTCAAACTTATTGTAATTTTCAGTAAATTTGTTTTAAATATTAAAATTAAATCCACACGTAAGAATATTCCTTATAATGCTAAAAACAAATTTATTGTTCTTACAAAATTATCTACATTCTTTTTAACCTCCACCAATCTGAATATCTTTTAATACAGATTGCTTTTTCTTGGGTCTTGTCTTGAGGTCAAATTCTACCATTTTGTACTTCCTGAGCTGGTCTCGTAGAGCCATCACTTCCTTTTTGTACTTTTCCATCAGGTTCTCGTACATGTTGTTCTCGGCCGTGAGACACTTGAGTCTTTCCATCCTCGACTTGAGTTCTCTTTTGCAATCCATCAGATGCTCCTCAACTGCATGTTCCGACCGCCTTCGTAACATTTCGCTTTGGCTCTGAATCAGTTGCTTTTTTTCTCGAAGTTCCAGCTCCTTGTTGTCTAACTCGGCTGTCTTTTGGACCAGTTGCTTCTGTAAGGCTTGATTCTTGAACACTAACTGGGCCCGATCGGGATCAGTGCCTTTTAAAATTCGCCAACTAGAAATCAGTAAAGTAGAATGACATAATTCCCAGTTTACATAAAATTTGTTTATCAAATCCGTAAATAATTCATTTTCTATTTAACTACTGTGACAATTATTAAACATTAATCCTAAAGTGTTGATAGAAATGCAGCGGAGTTTTAAAAACAAGTTTCATTTGTGTAATAAAGGAAAATTGCCATAAAAAATTAAATTGAGGCAGCTAAGCAATAGCGAATCGATGGGCTAAATTCATGATAAGTAGAATCACGTGTTCTCCATTGAATTCAAAGCTGCATCAGTTTTGTATTTGTTGTTCTGCTTGTAAAATTTAGATAAAATTTCAAATTTGATAATTTTGTGAATATGTTCAAATATTAAAATTCTTGAAAAAGTTCTTGAAAATTTAAAAAAAAAAATAATCCGTGCCTTTTTAAATCAGTTCAACTTTGTTTACTTGTATGCATAATTACTGTTGACAAATACACTGTATCTGGCCAACAGTATCCGGACACCCCTTAAAAAAGTGGTTCTGGCGAGTGACGCAATTTGATACGTAATTGAAAGCTATAAAAGTGTTGGTAGTGGTTTGTCAGATTGTATTTATGCGTTTGTGAGGCAATGAGTAAGTCAAAGGAGCTTAGTGAGTTTGATCGTGGCAGTATAGTGGGATGCCACCTTTGTGGGAAATCAGTTCGTGAGATTGCGGACATTCTACAGAAGCCTAAATCCACTGTGAGTGATGTAATTGTGAAGTGGAAACGTCGAGGCAGTGAAACGGCAAAAAAACGAACCTGTAGGCCGAAAATACTTGGTGAACGCAGCCGCAGAACTCTGAAAAGGGTGGTGAAACAAAATCGCAAGTCCTCGTTGGAGAAAATTTCTCAGGAGTTCCAAAGTTAATCAGGAATTAGTGTTAGCAGCAGGACTGTCCGTCGAGAGTTAAAAAACTTGGGATTCCATAGTCGTGCTGCCGCTCACAAGCCAAACATCACTCCACAGAATGCGAAGCATCGATTGCAATGGTGTAGAGCTCACCGTCATTGGACTGTGGACATGTGGAAAACTATTCTTTGGAGTGATGAATCTCGCTTTACAGTCTGGCAGTCGGATGGACGCGTCTGGGTTTGGTGGATGCCCAGCGAACGTTTCTTTAGTGACTGCATTGTGCCGACTGTTAAGTTTGGTGGTGGAAGCATAATGGTGAGGGGGGGGGGGTGTTTCTCGTGGTTTGGCCTGGGTCCGTTAGTTCCTGTGATTGGAAAGATGAACTCTGATATGTATGTGGACATTCTGGACAATGCTGCACTCCCAACTCTATGGCAATATTTCGGGGAAGGCCCATTTTTTTCTCTTCCAGCAGGATAACTGCTCCATTCACACATCGAGGCTTGCACAGACGTGGTTTGACGAAATGAGTGTTCAAAAACTGGACTGGCCTTCTCAGAGTCAAGATCTAAATTCCATAGAACACCTTTGAGACGAATTAGAGTGCAGATTACGTAGCCAGCCAAATCGACCATCTTCAATGCAAGCACTCACTTCAGCTGTGATGGATGCCTGGATGGCAATTCCTATGGTTACCTATCAAAAATTGGTGGAAAGTCTTCCCAAACGTGTGCAGGCTGTCATCCATGCAAAAGGGGGACCAACATCATATTAATATGTGCCTATGGACTCTCTAAGTCCATACCACTGGGTGTCCGGATACTTTTGGCCAGATAGTGTATGTACTTAAAAGAAAGTTTCTATAAAAACCAAAAGTGAAGTGCATCAACTGATTGGCTATAAATAAGTGATTAAAGTTATGTGACTATGACGTCACATGAATTTCGCCCAATGCTGATACGAACAAGAAGTTTCATGAGTTCCAATTCAGAAATGTCAATTAAAGCATTACAGCTTTTCGCTTAATTCAATTTCTATTTTCAAACATTGCGTGCAATCCCATTGGTCATAGACTGATTTCAATGGTGCGGAATAAGCTTCTACATGATGAAAACCTGCTCTCTGTGCCGCATTTTCAATTCAGATTTTTGCGAACTTTGTTTTAATAAAGAAATTTAATTAAAAAAAGGGATTTGTAGCGAGATTGTGTGAAATAACAAACAATTCAATGCCATTGTAGGTCTTTGAGGAATTCTTGTCCAAGGATTTCATTCATGCATTGGAACTAATAAATTTTAGATGTATTCTGCAGTATAAACGAAATTTCCTTTTGCCTCATTAGATATTTTAATTTATGTATTTTAGTATTAAAATAGTAATTAATTACAACTTGTTTCTTTTTTAAAAGCGGGGAGATGGTCACTTCATGTTATTTTATAAGGACACATCAATATTTTAAATAGTTCCTTAAAAGCTTCTTTGACAGAAAGAAAGAAAGCATTCATTGTCGAAGCGGGTATATCCCGCAAATCACATCAATAGTAATTAATTCATAGTTCTTTCTTATGTATTTTTATTACTAATATGTATATTTTTGAAGGACAATGTGAAATAAATCCCAGATTGATCTGTAAAAAACAGATTAAACAAAATTTCGTTGGGAAAGGAATAGGTTAAAAATATTCCTCATATCAAAAGATACTGCAGCTTCCCCTTCGTCGGCAAGTTTCGAACAACAAATAATAGAAATAAAAGTGCTCACCGACTGACCCGAATAGGGATTTCTTTTCGTCCCAGTCGTCTAAGGCAGTGCTCCCAAACCTTATTATCGGCGTGGTCTATTCCAGGTTCACCGCGGTCCACTGAAGTTGGGAACATTGATTGTTTATTTTTTTATATTGTTTTAATAATTTTAATTTAGTTGTACTTAAATATGACTTCAGAATGAAATACAAAATGAATATAAAGTGATTTAACATGGAATATAAAGTTATTTTCATGTAAAATCGCACAAACCCGAGTGAAATACACCACAGTTAAAAAAATTTAAATAATTACAGTTTCTTGAGTGGCCCGGTGCCATTTGATCCACGGACCGATACCGGTTCGCGGCCCGGTACCATTTGATCCACGGACCGATACCGGTTCGCGGCCCGGTAGCTCGATGGCTCAAATAAACACCCTTGCTAAGGTTCTTCAATACTGTTATTCTCTTGAATAATATGAGCTGATTTCAGTCATTAAAGTACAAAAGACTGCGGTATTTACCGATGGAAATTGACTGGTCTTTGTATTTCTCCTTCCATTTTTTTAGACTTAAACTTATTGTCTTGCAATTGTCGTTGCGTTTCGATCAGCTCTTGGCGAGCTATGTGCAAGTTCTCCACCTTGCCTTCCATCAAGTTCTGACCTCGATACATTTCAGACAATTGTAATTTCAATAACTTTATGTCGTCTACTCTTTCATACAAGGTGCGGTCCAAAACTGACAAATCACGCTCTAGGAGCCTTATTCTTTCTTTGCTGGATTTTATTTGGGCTTCTCGTTCGTTCAGCCTCGTGCTCAGGGAATCTTTATCCTCTGTTATATTTTGCACTTTCCTCTCCAGATTGTGAATGGCATGTTCAAGGTTGGAGATATTTTTCGAAAGATTTTTATTTTCGTTTTCATTTCTACGGATCTCCGTCAACAATTCTTCACGAGCCCTTTTTTCTTCTCTCAGAAACTCCTTGACACCATCTAATTCGTCAGAAGTACTCTTCAGTTGATATTCAAGTTTCTTTCTTTGCTCACCTATCTCTTGATTGTGGCTCTTGAGCTGCAAAATGTGCTTGTTTAGTAACATAAACTCCTCATTTAGGGTTTCGATCTTTCTATTAGCATCATTGCATGATTTACGATAGAATCTCTCGTCCTCTGCCAAAAGTTTATATTTGGCATATTCTTCCTCCAGTTGTTGCCTAACTTTGGCGACCATCTTCTCAGATTCACCCACTTGCAATTCAAGTCCCCTTATTTCACCATGTAACTTTGAGTTGGTCCTTTTGAGTTCTAATGCATTCGCCGCAATTCGATCTTTTGCTTTTTCTACCCTTCTGAGCATTCCTTGAAGTTTCGCGATTTCGAGTTTCTGTGCATCTATGTCCCTCACGGCACTTATGAGTTTTTCTTCACTTGCTTTGAAATCAAGCTGTAGATGAGCTATCATCTGCAATGAGCAACATTCGAAAATTAGCTCCTTATTTTTTAACTATTGAGACATATTGATAAAACTTCAAATCACTGTTAGTTCCAATTTTTCTTGATCTAATGTTGATGATAATTGAGAAGGACGTTGGACAAACCCAGGACTTCGAACCGGAACTGACCCGAAAAAAGAGAAAAACCGTTTTTTTGTTCGGAGAGAAAATCGGAACTGAACCGAAAAATATATACCAGTCTATTTTAGTCAACTTATCAATATATTCTAATTTAACTTCAACCACATAATTATCATCATTACATATCCACCAAATAATTACATTCACAAAATACAATTATTCATTCGGAACTTAACCGATTCTGCCAAAACCATTATTTTTGGCAGAATGAAAACCGGAACTTAACCGATATATTTTATTTTAGTTGAAACGGAACGAAAAAAATTACAGTTCGAAGCCCTGAATCTACCCCCCAAATAATCTTAGAATTTAAAAAAGACCCTTTAAAATACATGCTATCCATAATAGCTAATACTCTTCAGTCATTGAAATCAAGATATATTAAGTAGAATGGGCTCATTTTTATTTAATATTCTCCTGCATAACTGTGCTACAAAGTGATGAACTGGCTTGGGGTTTTTCTTAACATCGAACTAGGAACTAAAGGAGGATTATTAATGACAATATCCTTATTTCCTAGATATGGTTAAGTGATGAGGACAATACCTTAACTGGAACTTGTGGTGGCTTATATCGATAATATGATGAGTAAGGACTTAAATTCCCAATTGCATTTAATTTTTGGTCATATCCATTATTTCACAAGAATTTTGATGGAAATAAAGCTTATCTTTGAAACTAGATTAGAAACAACACAGGTCGCTCAATTCGAAACCGGGGCTATTGAAGTCCCGTAACCTAATAAAGTGCTGAAATAATTCAGAAACATTTGAAAACTTAGGAAATAACGATATTTTGTACTGTTTAACTTAAACCACATTATCTATCTATTTAAGATAAGAAATTTTGGTAATTCATCTCTTGCTTTAGTAATTCGTGCATATATTAACTTAAATGTTGTTAAGAGTTCCCTAACGAATTCTCTTTGTAGCCGCCAGAAGGCGTCTGAACGCTCATGTAAGTAGATACAGTCGACTCCCGTTAACTCAAACTGGTGATAATACAAACCTCTCGCTAATTCGAAGTATATGCTCAGCCCCTGCAAAAACTCTTGATATTTCGAACTAAAACAATAAGTTTTGGTATACTCAATATTTCGATGTAAAATCTGTGGCTGGTCAGACCACAACACGCAATAATTCTAAGTTATCTTATAAAAAAACTCTCGACAATTCAAACACTTACTATCTAGAGTCCTGTAGCAAACAGGTTGGACCTCATATGTTTTGTGTTGTATTGTCTCTGCATTGTCTCTCCCATAACGTAGCCTCTTTGATGACCACCTGTCTGTTATACCTTCTTTGTTCCTTCTTTCCCGGTTCCTCAGGTGAAGATTGTGTTTTTTTGCGTCGGACTAACATAACGATTTATGGCTCATCTGTGTGACTTATCGAACGAGAAACCTAACAGGGGGCCGGACTGGACCCTGCCTTGAAGAACCAAGGGACAGTATCTGAGAGAACGGGGTGTGAAACGATTTTATTTCCAGTGAGGTATGGAAGAGATTACTATATAAATGTATTCTTTTAATACATGACTTTTAACTTCTCTATAATATTTATACTATATAATAAGTACTTTTAAAAAATATTTTAAAGTAGTTTTATACATGTGTGTAATTGTTGTTTTATAACATAGTTTAAAACTTAAATGTGTTAGAAAAAAAATTCAAGAGTTTTTTCTTACTCTCTTGATAATTTGAAGTTTTTCATTGGTCCCTACAACTACGAATTATTGAGAGTCGACTCTACTTCTGTTTTTTGTTGACAAAGGCTCTGTACTTCGTATGTGGCTCTCCCAGCTTGAAAGTGCCAGGCCTAATAACACTGGATAAATAAATTGTTAAATTTTTGTTAAGAACGCGGCTCCCCCTTAATTTGAATTTAATGTCATGAGTGCATATACAGGGTGTCCCAAAAAGTCCGCATAAACTCTGCACAGCTAGATTTCTCGTTGGGAGTACTTAAAAACTGCCCAAGGAAGCATTCCTGTACGATCCATAGTTTACGAGAAAAATACGCAAAACAAAGTATGACGTCATTTTCGGTGCAAGAAAAAAACACTTTATTGAACATATCAACAGCAGTATATGCATATCTTCCCAAACGATAATGTTTAAAACGTTCGTCGCTTATGTCGCGTCATGCATGCGCGCGCCGTGGAATGACGTTTAGCCGCCGTTGAACTGGTATTTAAAAGGCTGCATCTTGCAGCTACCAGTAGTCTTCGTATGGTGGCCATGTATTCCGTTCGGGACTACTGCGACATGCCATCTCAAGGAACTGGTGTATCGAGACGTAGTGACAACACAAATGGACTTAGTTGCTCGTCTGCATGCTGCTTGTACTTCGGTAGACCCCGCGGTGCTGCGACGTCTGATAACAGCCATTCCAAGGCGTGCTCAAGCCTCACCTCAACATGCACGGTGGACATTTTGAACATATGCCTTAAATTGTGCATATACTGCTGTTGATATATTCAATAAAGTGTTTTTTCTTGCACCGGAAGTGACGTCATACTTTGTTTTTCGTATTTTTCTCGTAAACTATGGATCGTACAGGAACGCTTCTTTGTGCAGTTTTTATGTACTCCCAACGAGGAATTTAGCTGTGCAGAATTTATGCGGTCATTTTGGGACACCCTGTATAAATATTTTAAATGTATTTAATGTTTCAAAAAGTCAGATTTTTTTAAAAGGATTTTTATTTTTTTTCTTTGCTGTTATGCACTGAATTTATTTTATTTTAGTAAAACAAGAATTTAAGTCCTGGTGCTCCTGAAGACAGCTCTCTAGAGAGGTTGATACACATTAAATCTGTCGAGATACAAACTCCGTACGTTAGTGGAAGTTTGGAGAATAAGGTATCAGTTCAAGTTCGTCCTGGACACCTGACACTAGTTCAGAAGGAGGGTTCAAAATTATGAGCATGGTCTCTATTAGCCCTCGAGTTGCTTCGATACCTTTGTTTGAATTCTTGGTATTGAATCCTTATAAGTGCTGCTTGGAAGTGCGATATAAATAAACATTCAATCAATCAAAGTGGCCCTTGGCGAAAATTACGTGCTTACGTCGCCAATAGGACGAATTCACGCAAATATAATTGTAAATAATATATAAAGATGAAAATAATATACGAAGACGATTGTGTAGTAATGCGTTTTAACCTGCTATTTTTATGGATTACAAATTATTAATAAAACCTTTCGAGATTTTTAGTACCAAGACCCGATGTGTTGTGGAATTGATACATGGAATCTATCTAGGTTCATTGTCGTTCTTCTGGTGGGACAGTTGGGAGAATGAATCGCCAGCTCGGGTATCGTTCTTGTCATTTTACTGTGGTTCAAAATGATGAGGTCCTTTGCCAACAATCGTGTTACTTTTAGTATTTAATGTACAATGTTTTAATATTGGGAATCAAGTATATCTTTTTATGTTTAATTTTCTTCATACTGATCGAGATGATAGAAAGAAATAACTTACGACTTTTTTCTCAGTCAGCTCGTCTACTAGGGCGTTTCTTTGGTTTGTCATTTCTTTGATTTTCTCATCGTTCTGTTTGCGCTCTTTCTCCAAAACATCAATCAATTTCTGCTGCGACATTATTTGCTCTTTCAGACTTTGTACTTTGGCTTCGAGCTCAAGTATTTTATTCTCCTGTATGGTGCCTTTTCTGGCCAGATCGTTCTTTTCGTTGGTGATGTTTGATTTTTCCGCCTGTGGAAATACATTTCATAAATATGAAATAAAACTAAAGTTCATTTTAGAACATTATGAAAAGCTATGACGTAAAAATAGGTTATTTTAGATTTTTTAAAAATTTTACGGCTACACAAAAATGGGCAAACGAAAAGAATATTTTTTTACTGATATTTCGAATATTGTTCGCTTCTCTGCCGAAAGGGGTTTTTGGCCGGTATGTTCCTTTGAAGGTCTAGAGCAGCGATACTCAACCTGTGGCCCGCCAGGCTTTTCTGAGTGGCCCAGTTATGGCCCATCGCACCAAGAAATTCAATTATTTAAGAACAATTTATTAAAAATTTAGTGGAAAATTCTATCAATCAAGCAATGAAATAAATTAATTTTGCTGTTGATGTCGTACGGGTACGAATTCAAGATATTTTCTTTTCTATATATTTGTAACTATATAGTAATAACAAATAACAGTGGAGTAGTAACAATAGCAGTGGACACCAGGTTCTCACTGTACTGAACTGAACTGGAGTAATGACCATTTTATGGGTGAAAATGAGTTTTAATTATCTTTCACGTCTTCCCAGTAAAACATATTCGAAGGAAATAGGTTGTTTCAAGACGATTGGAAGTTTGTAGTAAAAAACATGAATCGTGGATTTTTGTGACTAAAGTATGATCTAAAAAATTTTAATATTGCTCCTCATTTTGATTATAAACACAAATCTTCAATGACACTTTTCCTCAAGGATCTCTTCGAAGAGGTGATAAATTGGCTTTCTTGAAAGAATATTTGCAACAGCAACAAAGTGTCTTTTCAGTGTGTAAAGTCACAAGATGCAGCGGTAGCAAAGAATACATATAAAATTTGTTATATTACTGACAAACATATAAAGCCGTTCATTGATGCAGAAATTGTGAAGGAGTATTTCTTAAACACTTATTAAGCACAATTCACTTATTTAAGAACAATATATTAAAAATTCGGTGTCAAGAAATGAAATATACCAATTTTGCTTTTTGTTGTCAATGCTGTACGAGGGCGAATTGATATTCTTTTTCTGTTTGTAAAGGTTACGGTTAGTGATAACAGACAACAGTGGAGTAGTGACAGTTTTAAGGGTAGAACTAATTTTTAACTATCTTGCATACATTGCAAGCGAGAAATATCCGAAGAAAATAGGTCGTTTCAAGACGATTGGGAGGTTGACAACTTTGTAGTGAAAACAAACATGGGTCAGTAATTGTGCTGTATTTAAAAAATACCAATAAACAGGAATCATTCAATGACACTTTTTTTCGAATTGGCTGATGATGCAGTGCAATTTGGATCTAGATTGACTGCCGAATAGCAATGAAGTAAGGGTAAAAGGCAGATGGGTGAAACGAGTCTAACATGGGCAATCGGAAAAAAATTTTGAAAAATAAATTAAGATGAATATATAGAAATGGAGAAAAACTTTGAGAGTTTTACTAATCAAGAGATTAGTAAAGAAAAGTAGTAATTATAAGTAGACTAAGGAATGGTTATCCTTTTATGAATTAAATGTTTCATAAACCCATCTTACTACATTACATTTGGAAATATATATTGAGTATTAAAAATTCGAATGGGACAAAAAGCTAGTTAATAATTTATGATATCATACTTGTGCACATTGTTTTTAATCTGCACCACAAGTTGTATGAAATACTTTAAATCTAGAACTCGGAAAAAATGTCTATAACTCCCTCCTTCTCAAACACATTATATTATTATTTTTCTAATTTTGGTTGTAAGTTTTCAATTGTAAGATAGGAAAAAGCATACTTTTAAGGCAAAGATTTCTCCCTGTTTACCGTTGAGTTCCACTTCCAGGTTGCTCTTTTGTTTCGCGATTATATTGAAACGCTCTTCTCGAGAATCACATTCCCTTCGAAGCTTCTCAATATCTAGCGTAGCAGCATCAAAATCCTTCCGAAACTTTTTCACTTCCTTCAAGTAACTGTGGAAACACATGGATAAAAAATTCGAAATGATTAAGATGAGTAAAAGACATCATATGTCATTAATCTTAAGATGAAAATCACAAATTTCGGAATAAATAAAGGTGTTTACAGTTATTTTCAGCTTTTATTGTATCAATTTGAGAAACTCTGTGTTCTCTATCTAGCCAAAAATATCCGATCACCCAGTGATATGAGCTCGAAGTGTCCAGAGACATAATATAATGTTGGTCTCCCTTTTGCATCGATGAGAGCCTGCACACGACAGGGGAGATCATCCATTAGTTTTTGATAGGTGGTTATAGGAATTGACTTGCAGGTTTTTATCACAGCTGAAATGAGGGTCAGCAGTGAGAATGATCGATTTGACTGCCTTCGTAATCTACGTTTAAATTCTTCTTATAAATATTCTATGGGATTTAGATCGGGGCTCTGAGAAAGCTGGTCCAGTGTTTGAACACCCACTTCGTTAAACCATGGCTGAGCAAACCTCGATATGTGAATGAAGCAGTTGTCCTGCTGGAAGAGAAAAGGGCTTTCCATGTAATTTTACCACAGAGTTGAGAAAGCAGCATTGCTTAGAATGCCCACATACATCTCAGAGTTTTTTTTCCAAACACAGTAACAAAGGTACCCATATAAAACTCTTGGAAAACATAACTACACCACGAAACCCTGACGCATCTATAGGACTGCCAGGTCAGAAAGAGATTCATTACCCCAAATAACATTTTTACACATGTCTATAGTCCAGTGATGCAGAGGCGGATTAAGCGGGTGTCGGACCTGGCTGCCGCCAGGGGCCCCTAAGTTTGAAGGATTCCATTTATAAATTCAATGGGCAACAAACCGATATTGCAACCCCGATAATTTCCACGGATTTGAGTCGTGTAACAGCCCTAGCTATTTTTTTTTCAGTATGGCCTGTATTGTTGCAATCTGTACAAATTTTTCGCATGCGCTTTTTTTTTCTGCCCAAAATTTATTTCGTACAAACGAATACTTTCGTTTTTAGTTCACAGCCATGCTTATTTGCTCTGGGGTACATTTTAAACTGATGGGGGAAAATCCGAACACCAATAAAAAATTATTGTCGACTAATGAAACTTCGGCAATACATTTGTACAGTTCACATATTTAATTGATAAAGTTTCAAGATCACTGGTTAATGTAAGCGTGAGCAGACCCATTTCGAATGTGATATAATGATAAATTAAAAACAAGTGTAACCATCACAGTTAAAATGCAAACATGGATGCCATGTGTCGTACAGAAACCGGATATCAGTTTGTGGGATGGAATTGCATGCTTGTTGCTCTTGTAGGTCAATATAAGGTTATTTAATTCTGATTGTTGACGAAGCTATCGTTGCCGTCCAATGATGTCTTATTCGTGACTGATTGGAGAAACATTTGGTGATCTAGCAGGTCAATGTAACTCATTGACACCCTATAGAGCATGTTGGATTGCAACAGGGTATGAGGGAGCACATTATCCTGTAGGAAAACACCCCTTGAATGATCCTGTTCAAAACACTCCCCAAATACTGTACAACAGTTTAAATCTCCAAACTGACGTATAAGTTTGCAGGTTAGGGTGTGTGAATGAACCTCAAGAGTGCTCCTACAATGAAAGAAATTTGATCACGCCAGACCATAACTAGGTGCAGGTCCAATGTATCTAGGCGGCAGAAAGATCGTTTGCAAGCGTGAACCTGGCCTTCTTCTAATCAATATACAACGATCACTGCAGTGGGATAAATTACACCTCTCAACCCCCGCATCGTGGGGGCGGGCCAGGGTTCTAGGAGGCCCATAGCCTGACTGACACCAAATATGGCTTGGGGTCCCAAACCTGATTTTTCAGGGGCCCCTAATATTCTCCATTACTCCAATGCATTACTGACACCAAGGCAGAAATAGCTTTCAACGGAGAACACAACACATCGTCACTCCGCTCTTGAATGATCTCTAGCGTGACGTCACTGAAGTCGCAGATGTCAATGATTTAGAGCTATGAATGGCATGAACGCTATGGTATGATGAAAGGCATGAACACTACAGGGCGTCTGGCTGGGAGTTATTTCTCAAACGATTGATTTGTTGCAGTTCACTGTGTCACTCTGGTGCTGAAAAAAACCTGTAATTTCTGCAGTAGATGCCTACAATGGTTCCAATCCATGTGGCGAATGCGGCGGTTTTCTCTGTCAGTCATGACTCGTGTGTGGTTGGACTATAATATTCTTGAGGTAGGGGTTGACCACAGTTTTCCTTCCGGGACCTTTGCTGCTAAAAATCATGCACAGTGGATTCATTCCTACCAAGTTTTTCTGCAATATCGTGGAAAGAAAATCCACCTTTTTTTAGCTCTATTATACTACCTTCTTCAAACTCAGTGAGCTGTTAATTAATCGTTTCTTCATCACCTTAAAGTCATTTTGGGCTAACATCAATTCACTACGTCAAATTTCAACGATAAATAACACTCACGAATTTTATATTGCCTATTTCAAGTACACTCGATTTGCATCCTCCATGTAGGGCAACTGGCGCCTAACGTAAAATTTGAATCAACGTCATCTTTTAGATGTATCAACACACTTACTAAATTTCGTTGATATTACACAACTCCTTCTTTGTTTCCATCAGTGTATTTTACTAATGAAGTTAAATGAAAAATAATGAAGCTATGTGATAAAAGATATGTCTAGTTCAAAGGAAACTATTTCAAGCTAGTTGAATTTAGATAAAGATTAATAAAAAAAAGTCCTGGTTGAAATCCGTGATGAATGAGGAAAAATAGACCACAATACTGGAGGCAACTTCCCTTTGGAAACAGATGGCCAAATATGAAACTTTCCTAATCACCATGATTGAGAATACCATACTCCAGAGAATAAATCCAACTAGCAAACCATTACAATAATTTGAGGGTGAATTATTAAAAGGATAGACAACTAAAATCTATAGAAAAATCTATACAAATTTTCAGAAATGAATTTTGAAAAATTTTACAAGGAGCTACCGATTTATCAGGGCTTTCGTTTGAAGAGGAAGCTGAACTACTTGGCAGGCAGCAAAAGAAAAAAAATTGTTCAAAGTAAAGAAGTCGGTTATATATTTTTGAAAAAAGGGAAAATTTCCTAGGAAATTCATTTTATGTCATATGCGATTGGGCAAGAGCAGAACTATCCCGAAGAGCTGAGATTTGTGAAACTTTTAAGAACACTTTATTGTATTTTTGACGAGAGATTATTACCTAAAATTGAGAGAGCTACACAAAAGGTAAAGAAAACTTACAAAGACGATATAGAATCTTTTAATTTTGACTATATGAATTAGATCAGTTTTTATATTAATTTTAAAAGAAAACAAAGATACAATGAAAGCCCCAATAGAAATTTATAGTTGCAAGAGAAATTCTAATGTAGAGATACTTTTGAAAATATTTTTAACAATACCGATATCGTATGCATCAGGTGAAAGATCTTTTTCAGTTTTAAAACGTGTTAAAAATAATTTAAGAAGTACTATGGGAAAAAAGACAAATTGAAAAACATGACCGAATTATACACAGAACAGGATGTTTTGGATAAAATAGATACGGTAAAAATAATTAATGAATTTTCCAAAGAGAAATCAAGCTGTATAGAAAAACTGTAAGCTCTCTTGTAAGGTTTTTAATTTTTTTACATGCAGTTGAGGCTTTCCTTTAGCCGTTGAGTTTTATTATTAGCAATATATTTTATTTTGAGAATTTAAACTAAGCGAATCTATTCACTATTTTAGTTTTTTTTACTCTAGAACGCCCATGGGCCTCAAACTTTTTACCGCCAGGGGCCACCAACTACCTTAATCCGCCTCTGCAGTGATGGTGAGCTTTCCATCATTGCAATCGACGCTTCACATAGAATGAGGAACACGACTGGAACCCCGGGTTTTTTAACTCTCGAAGAACAGGCCTGCTGCCAGCACTAACGCTTGATGAGCTTTGGAACTTCTAAGTGACTTCCACCGAAGAGGACTAGCGATTTTGTTTTACTGCCCTTTTCAGAATTCTGCAGCTGAGTTCACTAATTTTTTTTCTAGTAGCTATTTCGCTTTTTCACCCCTAGTCTCACTGCCTTGACACTTCTACTTCACAATTACATCTCTTAAAGTAGGGTTTGGGCTTCTGTAGAATTTTCCGAAATTTCACCAACTGATTTCCCACAAAGTTGATATTCTACTACAGAGGTGCACAACCTTTTTAGGCTGGAGGGCCAAAAAATTTAATAGGATCATATCGAGGGCCAATGTATTACGCGATGGCAAATATGTTATAAACGTGAAAACTTTGTTTTATGACAATACTCATTTATCACAATTATTACTTTGCTCATGTACACATTATACAGTTGATAAATGGATGAAACACAACACATTATACAGTTGATAAATGGATGAAACACAACACATTATACAGTTGATAAATGGATGAAACACAACACATTACACAGTTGATAAATGTAAGAAACACAAACACTTTCGGAATGATTAAAATACTTTAGCTCAAAAAAAATATTCCTGCTAAAAAGGTAACAAACTTGAAAGTATATCAGAGGAAAAGTTTTAATAGTTATACAGAGAAAACAATTTAAATTTTGAAAAAGAAATGAGTACTAAAAATTTGTAAAATTTAATGAGATGGCTGGGATTGAATATTTGAAGTTATTGATTTTACGTCGGGCTTAAGACTTGTTGTAGCAATACGTAGAACAGAAGAAAGGTTCTCATCTGCTATTCTATTTCTTATTTTTTATTTGTTTTAATTCATTAGTGAGAATGTTTTCTCACAAATGTAAGTGCTGCCAAAGAAAGTGGCACATGCAGCTGCATTTTGCTTTAAGCATGAAAAATCCTCGGACGAGTTTTTATAAAATTCTAATATCGATTTTTCTTTGAATTGATTTTTTATAAGATCAGAATTCTGTAAATCAATTAAGGCTAACTGAAAACTCTCATCCGCTAGATTTATATCAACAGAAAATGGAGAAGAAAAAACATCAATTTTTGTCTTGCACTTTTTAAAATCTAAAAACCGATTATCAAATGCATTGCGCAACATTTGAATTTGTTCCTCATACTGCATCTTCATGTGTGAAAATTTTTCATGCATTTTTTGGCAGTAGGGAAAGTGGGCAAAATTTTTAATTTTCAGCTGGTTTTGAAATAAACCTAATTTTTGCTTAAATGCATTTACGTTATTTATCAATTGAAAAATGAATTGATTCTTTCCTTGTAGCTTTGTGTTTAACTCATTCAAATGGCCTGTTATGTCTGTGAGAAAAGCCAAATCACACTGGAAACTTGCTTCTTTTAACCTTCTAGTATTTCTACCACAGTCATTTAGAAATGTAACAATTTCATCAAATAGTTCCATAAAACGCTTAAGGGCGACTCCTCGGCTGAGCCATCTAACTTCTGTGTAATAAAGAATATCAGAAGGCAGATCATCAAAATCTTTTTAAAATTCTTTAAATTGCCTATGTTTGAGGGCATTACCACGAATAAAGTTAATTGCTTCAGATACACACTGCATTAAGGTTGCAAATCCTAATTCTTTACCACACAAATTCTCTTGATGGATAATGCAATGAAGCTGCAACAGTTCTACACCACAATGGGCAAGGCGTTCTTTTAGCAGCGTAACCATTCCAATTTTTGTGCCAAGCATTGATTTTGCTCCATCTGTGGTAATGCTAACACAATTGTTCATGTTTAAGGAAGCTGCATCGCACAAATGTATCAAACTGGAAAGAAGTTCACTTCCAGTTGTTTGCCCCTTCATGGGAAACATTCCAAGAAATTCTTCCGTAACACAAAAATTTCTATCAATCCCACGAACAAACACAAGCAATTGGCTAATTGATTTCCGATCTGCAGATTCATCAACAGCCAAAGAAAAATATAAAAAGTTTGAAGCGGCTGATTTCACTTGGTTTTCAATGTCCTCATTCAATTGTTGAATTCTTCTTTGAATAGTCATTCTATTTAAGCTGATATTTTCAAATTTCCTTTTTGCTTCAGGACAAAGTTTTTCAGATGCAATTAACAAACACTTTTTAAAAAAATCACCATCAGTGAATGGCCGACCTTCTTTAGCGATAATTTCAGCGACACCTAAGCTCACTTCCACATATGAATCTAAGTTAACTGTACATTTTTGAAAAAAATTTGCTTGACTACTGAAATTTTTTTTCAGTTGTTCGATTTTTTGCGATCGTCCATACCCTTTTATAGATGCAAAATGTTTATGCTTTGTTTCATAATGCTGCTTTACGTTATACTCTTTAGCCAGAGTAATCTTGCTGCTACATATTAAGCATGTGACAGTATCATTATGATAGATAAAACAGTGTTTATCTGTCCATGCATCTTGAAATTTCCGATTTTTAAAATCACCTTTTTTCCCTCTTATTAACTAAAATATTTATATGACTTAAAAAATAATTGATTCTAAATTAAAAATGCAAAATCAAAAAAGAAATCAAATCCGCGTTTTGTGACAGCGATTTCTACATTCCCCAACTAGCAAAACCACGTGGTTTATAAGAGTGATCGTAGCAGCTAAGTAGGAGTTAAGGTTATTATATATTGGTAACGCTCACCATGAAGAAAAATGGGAGTTTGAGAAGTACTTTTGATTGGCTGAGCATAATTTCGAATCGAGATTGTTCCAGCACGCATGCGTGAAGACTCATTTGTTTTTCGACCTTCTCTGCATCCAGACCATGCGATGGAAGAAATAATGGCTTCCGGTGATCACGTCCCCGAGCTTCTCCTATACGAAAACTCGTACTCGCAGATAACCATAAAAGAAACATATTGAAAAGCCGCGTAATAAATAGAAAAAAAAACTTCATGAACAACTGTAAAACCATTATTTGCTGTCATTCTGTTTTCGTATACAATTTTTCCCTGTTTAATTAACAAAGGTCAATTCCATTTGGTTGGATTGTCTCGAATCGGTCACTTATTCCACCAAGTGCTTTCTCGCCAAATCCGGTTACCCTTTTGATTTTTGTATCAGTGAGGGAGAAGTGGGATTGTGTTATTGTAGGATTGCTACTCCAAAACTCACCAAGCAAAAACGCGCCAAATTAGCTATTTTTCAAAATTTGGCGGACCAGTGGCTGATTCGTCAGTTTAACTTTCCATTTTAGATTAATTTTTTTTACAGACATTCGCGGGCCAACTTTAAAGGCTTCGCGGGCCAAAATTGGCCCGCGGGCCATAGGTTGTGCATCCCTGTCTACTATATAATACCACGATCAAATTTACTAAACTTATCTGACTTACTCAATGTCTCGCAAATGCATAGATATGGCCTAACAAACCATTACCAACACCTTTATATGTTTCGGTTACCCATCAAATTGCGTCTCCTGCCAGATCTGCTTCTTAAGGGATACTTTTTAGGGATACTTCTTAGGGATACTTTTGGCTCAGATAGTATGTATACATATTTTTATGTACAAGATTCGAGACTTGTGTATTTCTTTCTGTGGGAGACAGGAATATCTGACAGAAATGTTTCGATTAAATCAAAATTCATAAACAAGACAAATAAAAACTAACCTAAAAATTTATGATTTTTTACCAAAAATTGTTCGAAAAATTATAAGCTAAGCATTCTAATTGCACAAATCTGTTTAAGAGCTATTTTAGAAGAAATCAATTACCGCTAAAAGAAAAAAATCAATTTTTTTATCTCGTTATATATATATATATATTACAAAAATATACAAAAAAAATAGTTATATATATATATACAGTCGACTCTCGATAATTCGAAGTTAGAGGGACCAGTGAAAAACTTTTAATTATCAAGAGTTCGAAATATCAAGAGGGTAGAAAAATTTTTTAAAATACAAGAAGAGAAATTTTTTTCTAACACATTTAAATTTGAAACTATGTAATAAAACAAAAAGTGTACATATGTCTAAAATTATTTTAAAATATTTTTAAAAAGTACATATTATACAGTATAAATATTTTACAGAAGTTAAAAATCCTGTATTAAAAGAATACATTCAATACATTCCTACACAATCCTACGCATATCTTCTTCATAATAGCGGACCCTCCTTTCTGAACACATGTGTAGCAAGGCCATGTGTTAAACAAAATATATGGATGGCTGACAAAAGGTGCGGTTGGTCTGTTGTCCACTTAAAGGAATGAAAACAATAAAAGTGTCTTTTCGCCTGAGGAACAGGAAAACACTAAGAAGGGGTAGCTGACAGATGGTCATCAAATGGGCTAAGTTACAGGAGAGATACGTAGAGACAACTCAATGCAACTTGTAAACTCCAACCTGTTTATTACAGGACATCTTGTGATAATAAGTATTCGAATTGTCGAGAGTTTTATAAGATAACTTCGAATTATAGTCTGGGAAGTCACAGAGTTTACTTCGAAATATTGAGTGTACCAAAACGTACTGTTTTAGTTCAAAATATCAAGAGTTTTTCTAGAGACTGAGTATATACTTCGAATTATCGAGAGTTTCGTATTATCGAAATTTTGAATTGTCGAGAGTCGACTGTATATATATATATATAAGTCTATAAATTTTTAACGTCGTCAAATAATTTTTAAGAACTTCTAAAGAATAGTTTTATTTATAACTATTAATTTTATTTATTGTTCCTCGTTTCTTTGAACATTGCGCTTAAGATGCTATTTAAATATTAACATTTCCTTCCAGGTATCCCTTATCCTAGTCTTTGGGTGTCAAGTCCTTCCCTTATCCTAGTTTGGGGGTTGGGTATCCTAGTCAAAGTGAAGTCTTTGGGAGATAACATACGGGAAAAAATTATGAATCCCCCCCCCCCAAACCTTGAACATTCCTAAACAATTTCTTTAAAATATTGTCTAACGAATTCGTAAAACAAATAACTGCAGATGAAGTGACAGGTTAAGGCTTTGCTGTCTTTGCTAATAACAAATATTTTCTTACGATCCTATTTAGCGCCTGTTCTCAAATCTTTTCAGGGCGATTGAGTTTTAAGTTATCATTAAAATTCAGGTTATAATATGCTTGGTTTTTTTTGTTCAATTTCCAAAGCATTAGAGTTCTAGGTCGTTCGGATTCCAAGAAAACCACCGTATTAATGTTAGTAAATTGCTCCCTCTGCTACTGTATTTTATGCTTGGAGCGTATTCTTTTCCATTAAAGTATTTGGGTGCGTGTTCTTTCACATACCATTAACGCTCCTTATTTGTTTATTTTTGCTGCTTCTAAGAGGGACATTCCGAAAGTAAGTTTTGTCATGTTTTACTGACGGAAAGCTTATTGCCAAAAAAATTACATCAAAATTGGATCCCTGTACTATTTTTCAACCTATTCTCACCACTGATGTTGAGTCATTTATCATGGCGTGCAAACAGTTTGAAGAAACAACTTTGCTAAACCTCGGAGCTTTGTGATGTAAAGAATTGTTGTCTTCTCCATCTCAGCACTGTTTTGTAAGGATATTTCCTTCATTGGTGTACTTGGATGCTACCACGTCAGGGACATCTTAAGGCATGGGCCAACTAATCCCGGGACCAGGGCCTCGACCACAATGGGGACCTCCTTTCGTTCTCGACTCAGTTTTAATAAGATCATAATTCGAATAATTTCAACGGTCAAGTGCTATTTCCGGGTGTATTCTCCGAAAAGTCGGGAAATTCGGACGATATCATGTGATAAATACATGTGATTACCATCGTCCACGTACAGGCCAAGGTCTATCACCATACATCATCATTACTCATTCAATTAACAAGCGGTAGTCGGTCAAACCAGTTTGTGTGATTGTAAAGCATGCACATTTACTTGTTTCGGGTTATTGTTTGCACGAGAACTTGACAACGTATGCTATGTACTGTCTACTTTTAAGGGTCTTAGGTGGGACCTATATTTGTGCAGGAGTCCAGGACCTCCAGAAGTCTTAAGACGTCGCTGTACCATGTCATTGATGTGCATCATGTCCTTGACTCTAGCAATATTGTTTTCATTTGTGGATCCAGAGGGACACTATTTTGACCTTCATCCCCCCATATCTTGCCTTGTTTCATTGAACATGCAACACCAGTGACCAAGCATTTCATGAGACATGACCTCTTAACCAAACACGCTATGTTGGCGTTATTGGATGACGGATACACAAATCTCATGTGCCCATTCAAACCGGATAACAGCACAAACTTCCATTGGCGACCACGTTGTCGACACACATCTGTCTGCCATTGTGATTTGTACTCAGATTACCTCAGGCACGCGTTTATACTGCTACTATCTCTTCTTCGACGGTGTACTCTCTCTCTCTCTCATGCGTCTTTCTTCCTACGTTGAAGCTCTTTCCCTCTTTTAAATACTATCGAATGTACTTACGTTATTGTTTGTTTCACCTGGTGTAATATCATCCTACAAAAAAAATGACGAAACTTACATTCGTATCTTGAGTCAACTCATGTTTGCTCCAGATGAATAAATTACCTGTTTGCTTTGCTTTTTGATATTTCCAATTCTTTTTTCAGTTCTTGAACTTCAAGCGTCAACTCTTTGACAGCTTCCTTCTTTTTCTCCAGATTTTCCGATGTAACAGCGGAGAACTGTTCCACTCTTTCCTTCTGCGTGATCTGCTTCTGCAATTCGGACTTAGTGGATGTAAGCTCATTCCCCAAGGAAATTATTCTTTTATCTGATTTCTTGAGATTATTGGAGGCTATGGACTCCCTTTCCTTACTGAATTCTAAATCACTCTTTAAACTTTTCAACTCTTCCTCCAACTCTTGAATTATCAGTTCCCATTCGGTATCGTCAATGGGTGGAGCCTTTAACTCTTCTTCCTACGGGAAATTTATTTTTAAAATATTAAGAACACAAAAAAACCCAGAAAATTAAAGCTAATATTTATGTAAAAAAAAATTTCAATACGCGTAGATTTTGCGATTAATAGAAAAATAATAATAAAAGAAATGAAAGAAATATGAAACAATACCTGCTCATTCTAGCATCCTAACTATTTGACAAGCTTCTTCTAAGATGCTATGAAACAAATCAAGTTAAAAAAATCTTGTAAGAAGATCACAAGACAAAAATGTTGGAATCATATTGTCTCTAAAATATCCTGTAATTTGACTATACTTTCAGTTATGTTGTTACGATTTCTTGTGCTTTCATAAATTCTACATTAGGTGGGGGATAATTATCGTAATTATATGGAGAAAAAAATTTGGTTAATCTGAACCTACCTGTGCGGAAAAGATGTTCTATGGTATGGAGATTATAGGAGGAGAATAATATAAAAAAAGTAACTTCAAAAAAAATTTCTTTAAGTATTGCCACCAATGGGTTGTGGGGGTTTTGGTCTAATCGGCACCCCTCTCTCTCCGTCATGCGCGTCTCTAGGTGTGGGGGGAAACAAAGCATCACCAACAAACTCCATAATAACAATCAGTTTTATTTATCCTTTGAACACACACTTAAACAATCACAAGTGAAACTACAAGAGGAAACCTAGGAGTGATATATAAATCGTTGTCTATTCTTAATACCCGACTACGTGAAATAGATAAGAAGAACAAGCACTAATGAACCGATAGCTAATTCTAATTCTACTATCTTAAATCTTCAATCTAATAAATTAATCTACGCAATTACTTTCTTAACTCCGCTAGGTTTGTGAATGAAATACTCCTATATTCACACTTACGTAGCAGCTTCCCGGCTCCTTCTATCTTACATCTACAAAACCTAGACTTTTAGTGAAACTAATTTACATATCACGGGTTCTTCTTGAAAGGCTGTGGATTAATGTGAATGCTAGCCCCAAAGTTTCCCCAATAGGATTAGTAGGAGAAATGTCGCGTATAGACCTGTCACAAGGTTAAATTTTTGAAAAAATGGAAAAAGTCTTAATTTTGGTTAGATGGTATAATTTTCTTATGTAAATTATATACTTATTTTACATTATTACTTTTAAATTAATAGTATTTTTCACTGATAAAATGTATTAAGCAATCTTGGTCTGTAAGACGTTCTTTTTATTTCTTTTGTATTAAAAGTAATATATTTATTTTCCTCTTTCCAATGCTGATATTACTAAGTAATTATCATTATAAAAAAATAGACGTCTTCTTTCACAACGTTATCACCAGATTAATTAAAATAAAAATGGTAGTAATATGTATCGTGCTTAAATTTCTGCTTGTCACTTCATATTTCTGATTTTATATTCTTCCTATTATTGAAATTAGAAGAGTGGTGTGCCAGTTGAGGTAAAGTCCTCACATGATCGCGGCTCAAAAAAACGAGGTTCGTCGCCAACAGCCTTTGAGTTGCTTTATAGTAAAATGTTTGCAACAGGTTCTATTCGGGCTTTCTACTAATCCTCTTGGGTAAAATAATCTTTTTAACTGTGATTTCAGATGGAAACCGCTTTCCGTGAAAAATACATGATTTTATGTAAATTAGAACTTCTATTTAGGTGTTAGTCGTAGAGTAAGCGTGATGACGGTTGCAAGTTGAGATAGAAGAAAACATAGCCTTAGCGACCGGAGATCGTACAGTTAATTCAAGTGGAATATTATTCAAGTATTGAAGCAAGAGCGCTCAGGAGATTTCATAAGAATGTTCTATTTTCTATTATAAGAAATTTTATTAAGGTTGATTGCTCCTCGGATTTAGTGATTTAAGTGCATTCTCAATTAAGTTGCTTAAGGCTGTTAAGTGATATAGTAAATAAAAGTGTGTTAGTTGTTAAAATGGTTGATCTTTACTTGGACCCTCCAACACCCGCGGTTGACGGGACGCGACATGTTAATAACTCTTATTCACTCAAAGCAACACGAGAGTTATTAGCGATGGACCTCGTACATTTAAACCTTGATGACGAGAAACGGTTAAGTGACGACGATGACGCCTGAGCAGGTTGTTCCTTCCCCAAACTTCCATATCATGCCTACGTGAAGCCTTAAGGCTTCGACAGATTTAGCCACTCTACACGATGGATCTTACAGAAATAATTCACATCCCACAGTATATTAAAAGTATGGCAGGAGTACACGACCGGTTGGAAAAGGATTATTCGTGAAAACTGTAAGGAATAATTAGCCTTGAATACTTGCCATCATTAAAGACTCAATTGTTTCGTACACGGCGAGTGATACCATTTCTTAGTATAGGAGAGTATTAAAATGAATGTTGGGGGTCTTAGCCGGATAGCCAATAAATGGATTGTGCATCAGCCGTTTCATCAAACGTCCTTGGAAAAGCCGAACATTTGCAACAGCATATATTATTAATCCGTACAACCAAAGCATACCGTTATTGCACCCACAACGAATTGGAAGCAAATGGCATGGAATATAGTTTCGATTCCAGTTGCCTCACGTTGAGGGTAGGCGAAGAATTTGAGACATGGCCAAAGAATACCGAGAGCCATTTTTACGCCTTTCATCTCCACCTTCCTAGCTTATTTACATGAAAATGTAAGATTATCAGCTGTTTCCATAAAATTGCTGAAATCATCGCACGACAGCTATTACTAAAAATAAATTGACAGAGCAATTCGAAACTAATCAGGCATTTCTAATTCAGTGGCACTTAATTTGTGTACGTATTAAATGTGAAAGAATCCTATATGTTTAAGAAATTATTCTGTTTAAAAATACCTCTTCGTCGAGACTTTGGCTCGCTTTTGTAGTCTCTTCTTTCAAATCAATCAATTGTTGATAAACCATCATTTTTTCTCTGCCCTTTTCGTCCACCTGTTGCAATGCATTTTCTAGTCGATTTTGCAGCGAAGAAATTTGACTCTCTTGCTCGCATAACTTCTTCTTTAGGTTAAGGTTTTCCGCATCTGTTATAGTTTTTAAACTTGTAACCTCTTGTAACTTATGGTAGAATCTCTGACCGGCGGCGAAGCATGTCTGGAATTTGTCGAAGAGATTGGCGAAATCTCCAGCCATTGCAGCTGTCGTTTCGTTCTCTTCCAGCTCTTTCAGATACTTCTGGAAATGATTACAAACGACAACGAACTGTATTTTCGAAACGAACGAAGTTTCTAAATCGGAGTACTTTCCTTCGGATTCGGACAACCATGAGTATTGTTGGTCCATCATTTGAAGAGCCATCGATTCACGGTGAGATGAGATCTCTGGACGTAATGTACGGACTTCAGCACTTTCTTGCTCCTGTTGTGAGGTGTCTTCTTCAAGTGTCTTTACTGGCTCTCTTTGGTCATCAGGTTTATCTCCAACTTCATCGGTGACAATAATTTCAATTGGACTTTTAACTGATGAATCATATTCTTCTTCCATGATCTATTTGGTTAATGTAACGACTTCGTTGTGTTTTAAATTGAACAACTAGCCGTTTTCTGTGAGAAATGTTGTTTTTTTAATTCTTTGACCTGAAAATTGGGTCTATTATTTCACTTTTATTGCTCAAGGTGTTATAGGACTATTTTAATTCAATGAATAATTAAAAGTATCAATAGAATACTATTTTTTGTTTTGGAAAAAGAAATTTTGTTTTCAAGGTCTATTGAGTTGGCAGGGATTGTTTGCTATTGCTGGGTGGTAACGTGAAACAAATTATTTAAAAGTGGCGAGAGTTCAATGCATCGTAAACATATTGCAACAATGGAAAATAACACAATAATGCATTTGAAACAATCACAGACAATGGATTGTTAATTGTTCAATTATTATATTAACTCACTCTCTCTCTATATTTATTTATTTACTAGCCGTTCCCGCCCGCTTTGCTGGGTATTTAATGATGTTTTATAAATTTTTACTGCTTATATATATGTATAAATTATAGATATATAAGTCCTAGCACATTAAGAATTCGATTGTATTGGAAAATATACTTATACCTGTAACTGTCGCCTGTTGATAAAAAAAAAAGGGCAGAACTCATCTAATTTGTGTTTTCTAAAAATCTCTAAAATTGAAGCATAGAATGATGTTTGCTCTTTCGTAACCCAAAAACCAAGTATATTCCCGCAAAACCAATTTTCGATGTAAATTGAACATGCAAGCCATATTTCAAGTCTAAAGCTAATAGAGCAAAAACGAAATTTTTATTATGAATACCCCCAGTAATCCCGTCGAGAGTCGTTCTCCAAAATAACCGTTCTTAACGAATTTCAATTCAACAAAAGAAAAATGCAAACCAAATTCCATTATTATAGTCCTTGTAGTTCGAAAAAAGGAATTTTTTTTGTCAATATGCCCCAGTAAAACCCTGCACTCCCCCCCCAGAACTTGATTTGCTTTAAATACATTCTTAGTGGATCCCTATTCAACAAAAGAAACATGGTTAACAAATTCCAAGTATATGGGTCTAACAATTAAAAACAGGAATTTTTTTCTCTAACTCCTCTTGACCCCTCGCAATCATCCTTGGGGGTAAATTTTTGTTTTACTCTTTGTTAGAGGAACTCTATTCCACGAAAGGAACATGCCTACCAATTTTCAAGCAGGATGATCAAATAGTTTTAAAATGGAAATATTTATCGATTACGCCTCTTAATATCCCGAAATTAAACTTGGTAGTTGATATTCGCGAAACCCATTTTGTAGCGGTTCTCTACTTTACGAAAGGAATCTGCTTATCAAATTTCAAGACTGTACGTCTAATAGTTTAAAAATGGGGATAATTATCTATAACGCCACTTGAGCCCCTGCAACGCCACTTCTGGGTCTGTTTTCACAAAACCCATTTTGTAGGGGAATTGCACACTATGAAAGGAATCTGCTTAGCAAAATTTGAAGACTGTGCGTCCAATAAATTAAAAATGCAAAAAAAATTATCAATTACGCTCCTTGAACCCCAGCAACGCCACCTAGGGGTCGATTTTCACAAAACACATTTTGTAGTGTATCTCTATCCTATGAGAGGAATCTGCTTACCAAATTTCAAAACTGTGCGTCTAATAGTTTAAAAATAGAAATCATTATTTAAATGTGCCCTTAACCCCCCCCCGCAACACCCTTAGGGGTCAATTTTCCCAAAACCCGTTTTGTAGCGGATATTTACTCCATGAAAGAAACATTCCTACCGATTTTCAAGCAGGTAGATCAAGTAGTTTAAAAACGAAAATATTTATCTATTACGCCACTAAATCCCCCGCAACACCACTTAGAGGTCTGTTTTCACAAAAACTTCTTATAGCTGATCTCTACTCTATGAAAGAAATCTATTTATCAAATATAAAGACTGTGCGTCTAATAGTTTAAAAATGAAAATAATTATCTATAACGCTCCTTAAGTCTCGCAACGCCACTTGGGGGCAATTTTCACGAAACCCATTTTGTAGCGTATCTCTACCCTATGAGAGGAATCTGCTTACTAAGTTTGAAGACTCTACGTCTAATAACTTACAAATCGGAATTTATAACGCCCCTTAAACCCCCCGCCCCCGCAACACCCCTTGGGGGGAAATTTTCCCAAAACCCATTTTGTAGCGGATATTTAATCCATGAAAGAAACTTACCTACCAATTTTCAAGCAAGTAGGTGAAGTAGTTTAAAAACGGATATATTTATCTATTACGTCCCTTAATCTCCCGAAATGAAACTTGGTGGTTGATATTCGTGAAACCCATTCTGTAGCGATTCTCTACTCTACGAAAGGAATCTGCTTACCAAATTTCAAGACTGTACGTCTCATAGTTTAAAACTGGGAATAATTATCTATAACGCCCCTTGAGCCCCCGCAACGCCACTTGGGGTCTGTTTTCACAAAACGTATTACATAGGGATCTTTAATCCACAAAAGGATCCTGATTATCATGTTTAAAGATTGTACATCCAATAGTTTAAAAATGGAAATAATTATCTATAACGCCCCTTAAGCCCTGCAACGCCACTTGAGGGTTCATTTTCACGAAACGCATTTTGTAACGTATCTCTATCCTATGAGAGGAATCTGCTCACCAAATTTCAAGATTGTGGGTCTAATAGTTAAGAAATCGGAATAATTATTTATGTCCCCCCCTTAACCCTCCACAACACCCCTTGGGGTCAATTTTCCCCCAAAAAAATTTGTAGTGGATGTTTACTTCATGAAAGAAACATGCCTACCAATTTTAAAGCAGGTAGGTCAAGTAGTTTCAAAACGAAAATATTTATCTATTACGCCACTTAATCCCCCGCAACGCCCCTAGGGGGGGCTATTTTCCCCCAAACCCATCTTGTAGCTGATCTCTACTCTATGAAAGGAATCTATTTATCAAATATAGACTTTGCGTCTCATAGCTTAAAAATGGAAATAATTATCTATAACGGCCCCTAAGCCCCCGCAACGCCACTTGGGGGTCAATTTTCACCGAACTCATTTTGTAGGGGATCTCTACTCTATGAAAGGAATCTGTTTACCTAATTTCAAGATTGTACGTCGAGTAGTTTAAAAATGGAAACAATTATTTATAACGCCCCTTAACCCCCGTAACGCCCCTTGCGGTTCGAATTTCGTAAAATCCGTTCTTAGTTGATCTCTACTCCATGAAAGGAACTTGCCTACCAAATTTCAAGCCTGTAGGTTGAATAGTTCTGGAGATATCGTGATTAGTCAGTCAGTCAGTCAGTCAGTGAGTCGCTTTTCTCCTTTATATGTATAGATATATTATATATTTATCTTGTTCAAATTTTCAATCTATACAAATAAATAAAATTGAAGTGTCTGTTTGTAATTTCAAATTAGCAGCTTTTTACTAAATGCATTTAAAGGTACATACGGTACGTACCGTAATTTCGCGCGTATAGTCCGCGGACTATCTGTGTTTAAAATGCGAATTTTTGAGAAGCTGCGGACTATCCACCAGTGCGGATAATACGCTGGTTGTTCACGGTTAAAATCGTTGAAATTTAAAAAACACGCTGTCGTGAACTGCCGATGATCGGGATTTTTAAAAGCCGGGATTGTTAGTGAAAGCGAGGAAATCACTGACAGTGAAGATAGTGATGCTGAAAATGAACTTTCGGACACTCTTCCCGAAAATATATTAGAACTGTTTAATTCTGATACCGATGAATCGGACTTTGAAGGTTTTCGTTAATGTAGTAGGGGGAATGTGTTATTAATTAATATATGATTAATTTAAGCACTTTTTTATTTGTATTTAGCGTTTTATTTCTGAAGGTATATTAGTAAGGAAGTACTTTTTTTCTATTCATACTTAGTTCTTTGATTCTAAAATACATTATTTTGCCGTATTAAAATAACGTAATTTCGGACGTATAGTCCGCGGACTATCCGGTAGTGCGGACTATCTGACGATTTTTGAAATTTTTTTTATATAAAATCGTGTCTGCGGACTATACGTGCGAAATTACGGTATATCAAAAATTCAATTTTTAAAATTTTTGTCTGTCTGTCTGTCGGTCTGTCTGTTTGTTCCGGCTAATCTCGGAAACGGCTGGTACGATTTTAAAAATTCTTTCACCAGTGGAAAGCTAAATTATCAGTGAGTAACATAAGGAATAGTTAATCTCCATATTCCTACGGGAACAGGAACTATGCGGGTAAAATCGTGGGACGTTGCTTACTCCCCGCCAAGTTGGGGCAAAATTATGCATTTGGTCAGTAATGGAAATTTTAATAAAAATTTTCTCACATTTGTAAAAATAACTGAAACATAGTGTAATTTAGCATCTTTACAAAAAGCAATTTTTTAAATGGTTTTTTTATTAAACGTCTAACGTTTATTACGTTACGTTTGTTAAATGTCAAACTTTGAGAAATATTGCCAAGTTGGCTAAGAAGTTCTCTATTCCGACAATCCCAGATATTTTAATGCAAATTTTCTCCCACTTTTTAAAGAGGGAAACGAAATAAAGTTTTAGATAATTGCGCGCGCGTGATATTAAAAATTCTATGGTAATATTAATTGACAGTTTCATAAAAAGTTTTGATTTATCGAATATTTAATACTTTGAATTTTTTTAACCTAATTCCAATTTAAGGCCATATTTTGCACAAAATTTTTCACTTATACTGAACCAGATATTTTATATTGAGGTATTACCATGAAGATATACTAGATATTACTATGGAGGAGAAGGCATGCAATGTCAATCACCGAATAAAATTAGGGAGCTTTACGCAATACTTATTTCATCTTTGGTCTTTCTAATCCTCAGACCTTTTGGAATAAGTACAAAGACTACATGGCGGGAGATATTTTGCCAAGATTGCAGCAAGTACAAGCAAATATGCCTTTCAATGAACACATCTACAACGAAACACAATAAAGGTTTTCAGAATGGTTGGGAAGAAGCTACATGATTTTGAAATGATTAGTCCTAGACGTGTCGACGGAAATAGCTATGATAATGAAATTGCTTAAGAATTAAACTACAATTTTATAGCATTTCAACATCAAGTAACAGAATTTATCCCTCAATTAACTCCAGAACAAAGTCACATTTTCCAACACGTGTTATGCAAAATAGAATCCAGCAGCGGTGCACTTTTTTTTTCTCGACGCCCCTGGAGAAACCGGAAAAACATTTTTGCTGAACTCTTATTATTAATGACCATCATAAAAACCCAAAAGATACAAGTTGTGGCTTCTTTTGGTACAGCCGCGACTTGACTGACCAACGGTCGTACTGCACATTCCGTTTTAAAATTATCGCTTAATCTTGCATTTGAAGATTTACTCATCTGAAATTTCAGAAAAAATAGCTCTCAAAGCAGGATGCTTCCACAATGTAAGTTTTTAGAGTGGGATGAAAGTACGATGTCTCACAAGAAAGCTATAAAAGCGTTAAATTGGACTCTTCAGGATTTACGAGATAGTACAGATATTATAGGAGGAATGGTAGCTTTATTATATATTGTCTGGTGAATTCAAGTTTATGGGGAAAAGTTGAAAAATTCAGTCTGAAAACGAATATGAGAGTGTATCTTCATAATGACGCAGATTCGGAATATTATGCAATTGAGAATCGGTTATGGATGTTTGGACGCAAATGCTGGAGGTTAAATTTTACTTTCAGAGAATTTTGTAATGTAGAAGAAAGTGATATAAATCTTATTGCTCAAATTTACCCGGGCTTGCAACAAAATTTAAATTAGGACCAGTGGTTGCGCGCAAGATCAATATTGGCGCCAAACAATTACATTGTCCGTAAAATCAAAATTGAAAATTTAAGCGACGTGCGGGGGAAGGGGGGAGTTGAAGAAATATTTATCAATGAATACAATCATGAATAAAGAACAAAGTACTTCAGATCCCACGTAGTTCTTAAATTCACTTGAACTTTCGGGTGTACCCTCAATAAACTTCAATTAAAACTAAATGTACCAGTTATGCAAAATCTCGATGATCCTCTACTATGTAAAGGAACGAGGCTTTGGATCACAAAACTGATGCAGAATATACTTGGTGCCAATATTTGAACATATGTCATGAATGGGGATAGTGTTATCATACCTCGAATTCCAAGTATGCCCACTGACCTACCATTTTAATTCAAAAAAGTTCAATTTCCAGTTTTACTGTTGCTATTAACAAAGCTAACATTTCAGGTAGCAGGGGTGCATTTGGAAAAGCAATGTTTTTCCCATGGCCAACTATATGTAGCCTGATCGGTGTGTCCAATGCCCAAATCTTCACATATTTGCAACTGACTGAAGAACATAAAATATGGTATACAGTAGCATCTTAGAATAATATTCTGTTTTGAGTTCTTTTAAAGAGGAACTATATATCAAACGTAGATACTTTCGATTTTTAATAATATTAATAGTTTAAGTTATTAAATAATTGTTGTTAATTATTATAATAAATTATGTTTTCGCGTTTTTTTTAAACTAAGCTCAACTTTAGAATTTTAAATTTTATTGATTCCAGTCAAACAATAAAAAGAATTACCATATTATATTATTTACTTGCTAATGATAATGATTACGACTTTGACAGTTATTTAGACATCAACGCGAGCGGAGCCGCGGGTAAAAGCTAGTTTAAGAGAAAAAAGATGAGCAACTTCACATTAATGCAGGGACTATCTACCAAAGTTAATAATCCGTGCTGTGACAGATTTAAAAATTTTATTTTATCCGTGCTTCAGATTTATTCAGTGGTAGGTTTGATGATTTTCATGATGATAAAAAAAATGCTGATTTTTTCATAAATCCTTTTTCAATTATTCTGCAAGACGTTAATTGTTACCCAATTGAAATCCTAATCAGAATTATTACATGGATTATTGCATCTTAAAAAACTAATCCTAATAGATGACCTTGGGGAAAAAAACTACAAATTCAAAAGCCACATTAAGTACTGACTGTTTAATAGTTATTTAGAATCAAGTTACTAATTTTTTTTAACCCGTTAACTCCCAAATTATTTTAAAATTGAAATTTTTGAAAAATATTTTTAAATTACATTTCTTACATCATAAATAGAGTAATTTTGAAGTTGTATCCATTTTCCGTAATTAGCAACTGAGATAATAGGTGATCTATAAATAGATCGCTGGGCGCTTATGGTAATAAAAGATCAAGTAACTTTCCTGTGGTTTTATATTTAAAAAATTACAAATTTAGGGGGGAGAATGTAACTTTTGTGAATTTAAAAACAACTAATGAGATTTAAAAAAGAAAATATTATTTTACTGATCTAAACTTACTTAGTTACAATTTTATACAGCCAACTTTTAAAGTTAAGTGTGATATAATGGAATAGCAAAGAGTTTCGTTGCATTTTGTACAAAATGTAAAAGGTCTACTCTTACATTTTTGAAACTGGCATCTTTGTTTTTGTCTTTTTCCTATAACATGTGGCCGTGGTAGCCAAGTGGTCTAGGCATCGGATCATGGCTAGCATGTCATGAGTACACACAAATCAATCTCTTTCATTTAGATCGAATGAAATAGCAACAGGTAATTATGTTTTTAATTTTGAGTTATTATTTATTTTTTAAGATATACATTAAGATACACATTCTGTAGTACCTCCTGTAAGAAACACTTTGAAATAGGCTTTTAATGTTAATATCGTTCTCTTAGAATATGGACCTTATCTATTTACCTCTCATTTAGGAACATTCAATTAAAGTGAAACTAAAAAAATAATTCAAAGATAAGTTAAAAGAAAAATAAATGATCTTTTTTGGTAAAATTTTAGGATCTCAAAGACAAGAGAGAGAGTAGCACACAGTTTGTGTTTTTCTTTAAATAAATCAATGTAACTTAACAGAGGGGTGGAAAAGTACAGCACTGTATGTTCGACGCTTCAATTTATACACAAAACAGAATGCATAATAAAGTGATTGTACCTCATGGGCTCGCGTTTTTTTTTTTGTTTTTTTTTTTGGATTTACATAAAAATAAAAACGCGTGCTTAGGCTGACACAATGCGCAGGCTTTCAAAAACATCCGTACAATGGAGTACTTTCCGTAGCTTTCTGTAAATACAAGATGTGTGTGTGTGTGTGTGTGGTGTGTGTGTGTGTGTGTGTGTGTGTGTGTGTGTGTGTGTGTGTGGTGTGTGTGTGGTGTGTGTGTGTGTGTGTGTGTGTGTGTTACTGCTCATTTCAAACATTTATTCACTATTAAGGATTATATTCAAAATTAAGGGGGGAAAAACCCTATGACTAATATACTTATTTGTACATCATTTATTTAAAAAAGGTAAAGCCTGAATTTCTAATTAAATTAATTTGCTTAGCATTAAAGGATAAAATACATAATGTCTGGTCTTGTGGGTTTAAATTTCTGGAATTAAGACATATTGTGTCAGGTTCCTTATTTGAAGGTACTATTATATTTTTACTATATTAAGATAAAGTGTTAAAGAATGTTTTATTGTATTTGCTTTTATGAAAAAGCGGATTATAAAAACAATATATTTAGTTTAATAAAATATCTTTTGGTTTATATACATATATAAATTGCGCAAAAAATAAATTCACGTAAGTGAATAACGATTTTTACTGAAAAGTTCACTGAACTAAAAGAAAACTAGCTTATTTTAATATCAATGGAATTATTTTGTGTATATGTACCCATAGTTATACTTAAGAGTATATGAATCATAAAATTTTATTTTTGAATTAAATCCAAATAATATTGTTGACGCAACCTTTTTTTCGTAAGAGAGCTTCCACTTTCGGAACTAGACATTGCACAATCTTGATAACTGTTCCCAGTATTAAAAAAAATTTGCTTTCTTTGTCTTGTTTATTGCAAATATTGATTTTTTATTCTGAATTTTTCATCATGAATAATTTTTCTGAATCATCAAGTTAAGTCAATATAACAAATATGTTTTTAGATGGGTTTTTCTCTCACTCTCTCTTTTTATACAAAAGAAGTTTAATAATATTATTTTGTAATTATAGGTATATTTTTAAAGTAATTGCATCATTGCTGATAGAAATATCGAAAAGGTATTTCTTAAAAATTCTTTCCGAATATTTAAAGCTTGGTGATTAGGTCAATAATAGGTGAGTTATTTAAATATTTCCTTCTTTTTCAATCTAGAAATAAATTTAGCACCATTATTTCATTATTATAAATTTATTTTCAAATGAGACTGCATTTGTTAAGATTTAAATGTTATTAAATATATTTCGAAATGACATTCTTTGCAAATGCTGAAAGACGGAATTTTGTTCGATTGAGAAATATAATGTATTTCATATTATTATTTTAAATATTGTTGTCTTTTTGAGTATTTTTATAAGTGTTAATTTTAGTATTTATATGATTATAAATTTTTTCTAATGTTATATTAATAAGAAAAACGGAAAGTATTTTTTCTGTAGAAAAAGTATAAATAGAACATTATATTTTTTAGATTTAAATTTATATAAATCCTTTCTATCTTCTGTGCGTGCTATGTACAGATGTAGATGTGGGAGGAAAATTAAAAATTCAGACTTAATAATTTTAATTTTGAAAAATCTTACGTTTGAGATAAATTAAGTAACGTGATATTGGTTAATTTAAATGTTAAGTTTAATTACGTCACAGCTATTATTTACATATTTACATTGAAATTAACTTTGTAATTAGATTATTAGAGTCCAAGTTCTGTTATTTTGTGAGGGGGAGTTTCTGGCGTTCGTCTTCAGTGAAATTTTCAGACCATCTCTTTCTGTCTCCCTGCCCTCTCTAGGCTTCGGGGATGGCAGTGGTTCCCGTCTTTAGCTTCGAATTACATCCGGTTGATGGGCAGAGAGGGGTTTAAGCCAAGACCACGCAATATTTTTAAGGGTGCAGGTGTACATTTCACGCGGGATGACCATACCCACAAAGAAGCCAAATCACAGCTGTGTTGCGGGAACGTCACAATGCATTAAACATAAATTAAAAGAAAGAGTGTTTCAACGAAAGTAAAATAGAGACTTTTTTTATTCTCTGATTTAAATTTAAGATAAGATTTTGGAAAATCTTAAATATATTGAATTTTAATTCAAATGAGTCAATTTTTGAAGAATTACAAATTTTTTTTGTATGAAAGCAAAGCAATGTATCAATTATTTTTATACTTTCCCTACTTAATTTATATATATGTTGTTGGAATTTTCAGAATGTCCGAGGAGGGCGTAAAGAAACTAACAGGTGCCCATTATAAAAGAATAAGACACGAAAAACAAGCCCGTTTTAAAAAACAGGCTGAAAGTTTACTGAATTACTTACAAGACACTAGAAAAAAAGGAAAGCAGTGTAGAATCAGATTTAGACTTTCATGATTAGGATGTTGCAGATCAAATAAACAGAATAGATAGTGGCACTGCTGTTGTAGGGTGAGTGAGTGAATATTAACGTCACATTGTTCAGCTACACGAGGGCTTTTGGCGTCGGACCTCGTCATTTTGAAACATGGTTAAGAGACGAGGACGACACCTGAGATGGCACCTCCTCTCCTAACTATCAAACATCAAAGGGAGGACATTTGAGTTCTCGACAGATTTAACTTGCATCGCTCCTCTACACAGCGAGTTTTTAGTGATACTGGGCTCGAACTCGTGACATGCCAGCCACGATCCGATACCTTGACCACTAGGCTACCGCGGTTACACTGCTGTTGTAGGAACTCCTCCAAAAAAAATCCTAAAATCACAATACTCTAACAATGATATTTAGTTCAGATCTAGGAACCTGGCCAGCTATTCAATCAGACGCCGATAGATGTTTTTTAGTAAAAGAAGGACCCTCTATAAGCCATTGACAATGTATAATTTTCCTTAGGACGACGCCGGTCGAACATTTAGCTCATATTGTTACACCAAAATTTTCCAAAACGGTGAAAAGGTTATGCTTAAATCGTTAATCCATTACAAAAACTGTGCATATTGTTTTTGCAGCAAACTTTTTATCTGTGTCATTAGTTCTCTTTCCATGGAATATTTTAAAAGTTGGAAACACATCACGTTGATATTTTAAAAAAACACGAAACATCAAAAAACCATAATCAAAGCCAGAAGTCTTGGGTTGAATTCAGTCAGCGATTACAATGCTCTAAAACAATTGACAGTGACTCGAAAAGACTTACTATTGCGATTATTGATGGTGCGATTTGCTTCTACGTATTGTAGCAACGGGTTAAAGGTACTGGTTCAAAATTGTTTAGCCCTTCGGGTTAAGTGTGATAAATTAAATTTGTCACACTTACATATTGCAAATTTGAGCAAATTTAATTCCGATATACAATGGTAATTTTTTACAAATAATTAAATTACTTGCTAAATTTGATCCAGTAATAAAGGAGCATCCTCGAAGAGCGCTAAAAAGGGAAGAAGCTAAATACAATATCTAGGGAAAAATACTCAGAACGAAATAATTTCTCTTCTACATGAGAATTTTAAACTACATATTGTTCATAAAAATGAACAAGCCAAATGTTATTATATAATTTTATATTGCGCCTCTGATTTTAGTAAGATCGAACAAAGGACATTTCTGGTTAGATATGTATGTAGTGAGAAATCTTATCTTAATGAAGTTACCGTTAAAATAAAAGAATTTTTTAGGTTTCCTTCCAGTTAAAAGATTTATTGGAAAAGAACTTTCAGATTTAACAGCAGAGAAACTTCAAAAAATAGGGCTAAATTTGCTAGATATGCAAATCGGGGCAGGCCTACGATAACGGAGCCAATATAAATCAGCGGTTTAATCCACAATCTTCTTGTCATGTAGTAGCCACTCTTTAAATTTGATCGTTAATGACATGGCAAAAGCCTGCACTATCTCAACAAAGTTAAAGGTATGCGGCATCGGCTTTTTTTCTGCAACTTGACCAGTATATATATATAAGGAAAAATACGAAAAACCATTCTTATTTCAATATGTTCATTCAATTTTGATTTAACATACACTAATATTGGTGGTAACACGATCAAAATATGTGTAAGTAGTTATTAAGTTTTAGTGAAAGGTGCTGCCGTTGATTTTTGTTTAAATCAGAACTGAAGTGTATTATCTGTGATAAGTACAAAACTGTTATTTTATTCTTTTGATCCTTCACTAACTCCTGTCCCCGGTTTCTGTTTCACATTTTAGAAGATAATGCCTTCTATAAAAGCTCTTAATTAAAATTATGAATGAATGAAATGTTGCACAGGGTGTTTCCTAAGAGAGTAGAAAAAATTTGGGCATATTGTCAAGCTAATTTAAAAAAGAAAACTCACATATAAGCGTGTGTCCTGATGATTTGTTTCGGAAATAAATACGAAATGTTTAAAAATTGAAACTTTAAATTTAATATTTTAAAATAGGATTTTTTTACAAAATTGGGTAACTGAACAGGTTCTTTTTTTTTTTTTTTTTTTTTTTTTGAGATTTTCATTTATACGAAGATTTTGAAGAGTGCTACAAATAATTTATTCTATGTAATTTGTTCTAATTTGTTAACAGGAATGGGCATTTTTTAATGAATAATCCATATTCTTATACACTCAATAATTAAAAGTCTTGAAACATTTAAATTTTTATGTTCAACTTTAATTTGGCATGATTTATTATCAAGAATTGATGTATTGAGTAAAATGCTTCAAAATCCTAAATTAAACATCGCGGAATTCATTAAAGGCTTAGATAATCTTAAAAATATTTAATTTTCCAAAGATCTGACGATAATTTAAAAATATTTGTTGATTCAGCAGCGTTACCTGCTACAAATTTAGGTATTCATCCCGAAATTCCCATCTCGAAGCTAAAGTAAAAGGTGCGTTTATTTGATTACGAGGCCAGTGATGAGCCAGTTTTAAGTCCCTTTCAGCAATTCAAGACTAATTTCTGTATTACAATTCTTGATCACACGATCTCTTCAGTAAATGAAATATTTACCTTATTATCTGAGTGTAATTCAATATTTTGCTTCCTGTATGAGTTTCACAACATTTCTAATGATGATCTCATGAAAGCCTGTATGGATTTAGATATTAAGTTACAAGTACAGGAAGAAGAAAGTATTGTGAAAGAGATATATAGATGGCATACAGCTCTTTAATGAAATAAATTCATTCAAAGATATTTTTCCTGGTAAAAAACAGTCAATATTAGAAATTATAGTGAAAAATGATCTTATTCCCTGTTTTCCAAATTTTTCTCAAGCAATAAGAGTTTTTTTAACCTTACCTGTTTCTGTAGCTTCAGATGAAAGAAGTTTCAGTAAATTAAAATCATTAATAGTATGACACGAGAAAGGCTTTCATATATTTGGCCATAATCTCAAATGAATCAGAAATCTCTGCAAAATTGATTTAACCGAAATTATTAACAAATTTGCTTCTCAGAAAGCCAGAAAAGTTATTTTATAGTCACAGTAAAATCCGACGTATAACGCGCCCATATACTTTCTAGCTGCAATTGTTAGTTTTTAGGTATATTCACCGCGTATAACACGCACACCCTTTTTTGCGAAGAAACCTGAACCACACGTGCGCAATGCTCCTATATGTTTTAAAGTCCTTTATTCGAGGTATTATTGCAAGCTTTAGTGAAAAATGGTGTACTTTTAGAATTACATCCCTATAAGTTCATAAGGAATATTATTTCTTTCACAGAAACAGTATTTCGATCTATGTAAAAGTTTGATTTTTTCTATGCTCATCTTTTTGTATTTTTTAAAGCTCTCATTTTTACGCGCACCCGTACATTTTCATCTTATTTTTTTGAGTGAAAAGTGCGCGTTATACGCTAGATTTTACGGTATAATTTATTACTTAGTCTTTGTAGAAGGACTGACACACGAGATTTATGTCTTAGTATTTATTTTTATTAGATGCCGGCTAGGTGGCATGGTTGGTTTGCCGCTGGCCTTCTGTAACCAAGGTTGCGGGTTCAACCCCGGCCCAAGTCGGTGGATTTTCGTGATGCAGAAAATCGACAGCGGCCATGTCATATGATTATACGGCATGTAAAAGATCCCTCGGGTGCTTGTTTGGCTCTGGCGCTCTCGGCAAAATTAAATCCTGGTACAAGTTCGCATCGTCAGAGCTCAGGTGCCTCCCTCTGTGGAGAAAACTGGGCGTCAAAATTACCTGCGGTAATTGGTATCCGCCTATACGGCGCCGCACTAAAGAGTGATATCAGCTCTTGGGGATGTACTAGACCTGCAATGGTAAAAATACCAATCCGCAGCCCATTGGAGGAAAAAAAAATTCATTAGATCGTATTTTCTGAGTAAATTCTGTTGTTTTGCAATTATAATTATAAAATATATGTTTTTATTTTAAAGGTAATATTTTTGTAAGTTTATTATTTTGTTAAAGTGTATTATGTCGCTATTATAACTCATTACCTGGCCAAAAAATAAAGTTTTGTACTTATTTGAGTTTTTATTAATGTTTTATTTTTTATTCTTATACAAGTAGATGAGTTTTTAAAGTCAACATTAAGTATTAGACCAAATATGAAAATTTCTCTAGGGGGGCGGCACATTAGGTGTTTGCACGAGGGTGGCCGATACCCTAGGATCGGCCCTGGATACACATGAGCATATTTCAATGCATATACTGTGCAACTTACGT
This sequence comes from Trichonephila clavata, assembly GCA_019973975.1. NCBI lineage: Eukaryota > Metazoa > Arthropoda > Arachnida > Araneae > Nephilidae > Trichonephila > Trichonephila clavata. The sequence continues at coordinate 92,478 of BMAO01009352.1, forward strand.
TATCTATTCAGTAAAAGTGTTTTACAGTACCACTAATTTTTCTTATGAATCTATTTATTCATTCATTCATTTCGTTGTTAATTCAAGAACAATGTTTCTTGGACGGTCTTAGTATTTGAATACTCATTTCCACGACTACATCTTTCCAAAGCTTATTTTTTTCTCAGGCAGAAGTTTTGGATTCTTTCTCTGATAACCTCTCAGAGAAACGTCTTTACTAGCACTGAAATCTGAAGAGGAACCTGCAATTTCCATGGTCATAAAATCCAATCTCTTTTGTTTCATACGCAGCTGACTTCTGTATTTCATTAGATCTTGTGAAGTGACTGATTTGGATTTCATTGTTTTCTCTAGCATGGAGCGCATACTATTAGCGTTTTTATTACTGCAGTCTGTTTCTAATTTCATGTCCTCTGTCCTCTTATCTTCATTTGAAAGAAGTTTGACCCGAGATCTTTCTTCGTCTTTAGTTAGATGTGTCTCTATGGCAGGACATGATGAGCCCTGAGAATGTATTCCAGTAGCTTCACTATCTAATTCAGGGTACGATTTGCTTGTATGCACTTGTACATCTGAAAGAAATGTTTTTTCTTTCATCAAAGACATATATGTTTCGTATTCATTGGAGCCGATATCTTCAATCTGCTGTTCCGTTTCTGAATGTTCTGATAAATTCTCAGTCAACATATTGTAATTTGTATCACTTAAACAATGCCTCGATTCATCATAAGACGTTTGTACAATTTCACAGGATCGTCCCACTTCAAAGTAAGCAACATCAGTTCCTATACATTTCGTCTCTTTCGAGGTGGAATTCAAGCAATTCTTTTGACATTCCAGCTTATCGAATAGCTTATATTTTTCCATCATTAACTCTTTACAATATTCAACGAGTTTCTCGATTTTTTCTTTTAAAGTTAAGACAAGTATTTGCATATTTTGATTTTCTTTATAGAGCATCGAATTTCCTGTATGGTATTTCAATCTTGTCTCAGTGACTGTATCGTTACTTGCCTGAATAGAACTAATTCTTTGCATCGATTCTTTCAAATGCTCCATAGTTTCGGCAAACGTTGTTTTTAGCTCTTGCATTTCTCGATTTAAATCACTTAACGCATTCTTCGCTCTTTGACTATTTTCTTTTGCTGTGCAAAGCTCGTTTTCTAAGCATTTTATCTCTTCTGGATATTTTTTATGATCATATACCGCCAGTTCTTTCGCAAGTTCATAGTTCTTATTCTCCAACTTTCTAATAATAAGAACATGCTTATTTCGTATATTCTCTAACTCCTTCATAGTTTTCCTGCTTTTGCTTATTTCGTCTTTCAAATCATTGCATTGTTCCGTCAAGATTTTGCACATTTGTATTTTTTCATGCAACGCTGACCTTAATATGCTGTTATCATTTTGAACGGAGTAAAGTAAATTGGTTTTTTCTACTAAACTGAGTTCCAAAACTTTTAATTTAACAGAAAATTCATTCTCTCTTATCGTTAACTTACTCAAGTGCCTTTCTATACTCTTATGATTTTTGTTCATACATTTTTTTCCTTGCTCCTTATGTTCCTTCTCCATTAAATGGAATGCTGGATTTTTGGCTAACGATTCATTACTTTTTTTCAACACCACAACTTCTCTTTCCATTTCCTCTAATCTTGCAGTTTTAAGCCTATTTTCCTTCGTTAGTTCTTCAATGCATTTTTCTTGGTTCGTTATTTCTTCTTCTAGTTCGAAAATCTGTAGTTTGTTGTTTTCGATCTCGGTCATGATTGTATCATGGTCGCCTTCACCGAGTTCCTTGGTGTTATTCAATTCTTCCATGACTTTAACGTTCGTTTCCAATTGTTTAATAGTCTTATCCTTCTCGCTGAGAATAGAGTTCATGTTTTTGATTTGTTGCTGAAGTTGTCTTACTTCAGCTTTTAAGCTTTCCGCTGCCTTAACGTGAAGATCTAAGTTTTTCTGCAGTGTTTGCTTTTCCGAAGCCCACAACTTTTCAGTTTCATCGAGATTCGAAATTTTCCTCTGAAGGCTTGGATTGATAACGTTATTCTGCAATATCTCCGTCTGTGTACTTCTCTGCTGAAATGAATGGCCGAGAGGTGAGAAAGCTTGCGTATTTTTACTTCTTTCTAACCTCAAATCCTCTTTTATTTTCCAGGCTTTTTCTAGTTCTTCCTGAAGCGTGTCGATTGTGTTTTTGTCTTCTTCTGACAACTGTATCGCTGCCTTGATTTTAGACGCGTTTGCTGCTACTTCTGATTGCAGTCTCAAGCATTTCGCATTTAGCTTCCTCTCATTTTCAACTGCCTTTTCGACTGTTTTTTGGATGTCTTCCAAAGTTTTTCGTTGCTTTGAAAAAGTAGAATCTTTTATCAACTCTCTCAATGCAATAATAGCGATTTTCAGTTCATTGTGCTCGGTTTCATCTAATTTAGGAGCTCTCTTTCTTTTATCCATGTTGATTACTTGTTTCCCCTGCAATGGAAGTGTAAAGAATGAACTCCATACAACGGTATTCTCCCACTTAAAATTATTTTTGGTACTTACGTACTATCGCATCCATGCCAACTTTCAAGATAACACACCAAATTGCCAACCTCGATTTCGCACGTGTCGTAGGCGTTGAATTGGCAACCATGTGCTTCGTTTCATATTTCTCCACTTGTCGCTGTTCTAAGCCTAGCCGTTCGCTGATATGTGGCTAGCTCGAATACTAAAATACGAATCTGGGATTTACCGAATTCTTAAATACCAAAATTTAATAATAAAAGTAACAATTATATACAATTATTATTATATATAATAATAAAGTAATATATAAAATTAATAAAAATAATAAAATTAAATAGTAGAAGTTAGTTATTATTTTTCTTTTATTGATTATTATTTATTTAAAATTGCTTATTATTCTTCACATAGTATTTTTCGACTTCACGTTCCACATTTCCGTCAGTGCGTTTCGGTTTTTAGAATTAGTGCGGTTTCATTCAATGACGCCAATATGGTTGTGATAGTACGTAAGTACCGCCAAGGTCGCCAATATGGTTGTGATAGTATGTAAGTACCTGCAAACCATTTTGCAATTATGAAAGTAGTAAGGGAGGCATTTTCTGACCTTCGAGTCCGTGGGTCATTTTTATCATAATAATTTAGGTGCTTATCGATTATAGGAGCTCCAAGCCAAACACGCCAACACATAAGAAACATGCCAAATTCTGTTACAACATTGTATTTGTAGTGATTGTACCTTATAGGGGGGGGGGATAATGTCAGCAACTTTCATGTTCGCGACCATTCGGAAAAGCAGTCACCAAACCATGGTCCCTATAACCAATTAATACAGTAATTTAAGGATACCTTGATTATTAATACATCAAATCCTTTGATCCACATTGTAAGATTTGGCATTTGGTATAGATATTCTTTATAAAATACGCTGAGAACGAATGACTGTATCAAATCTGTTCCTAAGCAGATATATTACTCTGTTTCAATGTCGAATATGTTTTGGGTTGGCGTCCAAAAGAAAACCTGAAGTTATGACTTTATGAAGAACTAATTTCATATCAGTACGCTACGGATTTTCAAGCCAAATAATTGTAAAGTTTCACCATGTTGAGACGATAACATCACAGTATGATATCAATAAAATGACCCCAAAAATGAATTTGGCGCAACTTCAAAATCGCACCAAAAATGATTAGCTTACCGATATCAAATTAGTGCCCTTTTTAATTTCTCAAGCTGTAGGAAAGGTATATATATATATATGTTACTGCCAATGTGATTAAACAGTTATTATTAATAATATATAGCCGACGATAACAAATAAAAGTGAATATTTGGGACTTTTCCATTTCGCCGGTGCAAATCTCACCATGCTGACTTTATTGGCGACAGTACACAGTATATATAACTGTTCTTGGCAAAGCCCAAGTTGCAATTGGATTTTCATTCATTTTTGAGGTATTTGGGGGTACTTATGTATTATTGCAACCTATTGGCGACATTATATGAAACGAAGCACATGGTTGCCAATTCAGCGTGTACGACACGTAGGAGATCACGGTCGCCAACTTGGGGCTTAATAAAAAGAGTTGGCGATTGTTGCGATAACACGTGCCTAATTTACTATAATGCATCCCACATTGACATTTTATGAATTCGTAATTGCCAATGAAGTTTGGACAATTTAATAATTTTCAAAGCTTTTAGCAAAAGATTTCCTTTGTGTATGCATTTGTGAAGTCGACACGATTACAAAAACTCATGAATAGATGTAACGAAATTTAAAATAAATAAATAAACTGAACTTTTAGCCTAGAGCTCTGTTATTTTAAATTAAAAATATAGGCGTAAATCAATAGTTTATTGACTCCATATTTTTTTAGCTCTTCCAATGTTTACAGCGACAGAAGTTCATCATCACAGTATATACGTAGATAATAATAATTAAGTTCGAGTTGAAGTTTCAATAACGTTTAATTAGTCACATTGATCAAACTTCATTGATAATTATTAATAATGACCTGTTAAATAATTAATGTGCATTATTATCACATTTACCGAAAGATGAGGTTATTAATATACGCCTAAATTGAATTAATTTAAAAGTCTACTTATATACTTATACCATGGTATGCTATTCGTTTTTGGCGGCTCAAGTGTAGTATATGGTGGGGCCTTTTGAATTTGGCGATTTTCATCTAGATATCATGGTGAGATAACGAATTCATTCTGGCTTCCGGACACCTACCGCAAAATGAAGTTGCGTGATGACCGATTTCGGTTGCCAAAAGAAAGTGACATCGCCAAGGGCCCCCTCTCCCTATACTACACTTTAACCATATTTTAGCAATTTGAAATCACGCCAAATTCATCTTTCGCGACCAGTCTAATGTTATCGCTCCAATTTTGTGTGGTTTTACAAGTATTTGGGTGGAAAAATCCGAATTACACCGTTTTCAAATTAGTTCCTTGACTTAATGAATAAAAAAATGGGTACTTACATATTAACGTCCCTGCAGCCAAATTGGTGCCACGCAAATCGTGCCATTTTCCACTAAAATCTGACTGATTGGATTTTCTTTAAATAAAACAAGCAAGAAATTTTTGATATGACGCGATTCTCGTGGCGCCATTTTTGCTGCAGTGACGTTAATACGTTAAGTACCAATAAAAGTAACTGAAATTGTTACAGGAACTCTAATTCAATAGAATAAAATAAGGTAAATTTTTGTTAATTTTTTATATCTTATCAACACATTTACTGTTAAATATTTTAACTTACTTTTCTTTCAAGTATAAATTCCGTGTCAAAGAAAAAGATTTATACTAAAGTTTCTTAATTTCTTTACTTTTAATTTTGCTGCCATTCTACAATTAAGAATTTGCACTATAAAAACTCGCGTATAAGGTGAAATAAATTTGGTGAAATCGAACCCGATGTTTTTCCGCTAAGAGTCAAAAATCATTTGAAAAGAATTATTCAGAAAAAAATCAAAATTTTGAGTGGATTGCTGGTTGTATTAATTATCAAAATGAAATAGGCCAAGGGAAAATGTTTAATATACAGGCAAAAGGCTATATTCTTGGTATTTACATACCGTAGACCAATTTCGTCAAATCAAATAGCGTCGCCAAACGCCGCGATATGCTGCCAAAAGTGGGAAACCGTCCCGTGCATGATCGAACTTATTAATTACGATAACAACACTTGGCGATGCTTTTTACTTTGGTGAAATTGATCGACGGTTTTATACATAAACACCGTGCTTTTATATTCGGATTCATTTTTTTTTTTCATAAACCTTTTTTATTAAGTTTGAAACAAACTCTCTTATTTCGAATTTTGTTTCATGTTTTAAAAAATATTTATCTCGTCTCATCATCTGATATATCTAGGAAAGACTCAAAAATTGCTTTGAAATCGGTTAAAAATGATACAATAAAAGTAGGTTATATTATTAGCCTCGAAAGCTTAGTAGGTAGAATCGGTGCCGGTTTATCCACTGGGTGCTTGGAGTGGGCACCCAAGGGCCTGGAAGGCCCCGAATAAGCCGGATTTAACCAGGATTTCTGATTATAAATTTCGATCCACCAGTGTTAGGGTTGGCCTAGGGCTGCGGGTAGCCTAGTGGTTAGAGCATCGGACTCCAGACCGGAAGGCCTGGGTTTGATGCCCGATGCCGCCAAATACCCTCCGAGTACACACGTACGTGCTTATTAAATCAGGGGGTCCAAATGTCTTGTGGGCGGTTGCAACAGAAAAAAAGGGTGCAAGAGCCTGGAGAATATTTCCCTCCCCACCAGTTCCATGCCTAAGTTGTGGAAGTGGAGATTGGTGGTGTCGCCATCTATCGTGTAAGAACCAAGTCAAATCGTACTGTCACCTGCATGGTGCTAAAAGCTAACGACAGGCGTACACCTAGCCCCTTGCCAAGATGAATTTCGTGAGCCTCGATCTGACACCGTCAGACAGGTGGCATTAGAAACAACAACAATGTTCGCCTGTAGATCTTATGCGTCCAGGGCCCTAAATGAGCTTAAATTGACACTGGGTAGAATAACAATTTCGTAGCAGAAGGGTTTAGTGTGTTCGAAATCATAATTCCAAAAAGCGATCGTCATGCAAATTGAAACAAATTTAATATTTCAGGACTTGCATTCATATGCCATGGATGTAGAGAGCAAGGTGCCAGCTCATGAGACAATCTCTTGGTTTAAAGTAGTGAGATACCTTCGTTAAAAAATCGCATTAGTTTCCATTTCTTTTCATTTTAAAATACAGGATTATTGTAAAAAGAATTTCACTTCAAAGTGCTGTAAAGAAACTACTGGTCAGAATGACTTCAAATTTGAACTGAATATACTTGAAGGGAGAAACGGCTTGGCATAAAAAAATTCCAAAAGGTATCAATAGAGAGCGCTTTAAGTGACAAAGTAAGAGTGGATTTAATGACATTTTGAATTGAATCGTGACTGTTTTGGCATGAGTTTGCACAATAAACTAACTGTACTGTTCAATGTGTGACGGATCTATACGCGTCCTTTCACTAACTCCTTGGGGGATTCCTTTAGGACCAGCATTCTTTCAACCAACTTTCTTCGAGGACAGGAAAACGTGATTATGCAAATTAATATTTATTATACTGGGTGTCCAGCCTTAATGTGACCCAATAGCTAATTCCCGAACCGTTCGGTTTAGATACGCACTTCCAATTTGAAAAATATTTTTAAACAGGTAAGGAATGTTTTTACGTGCTTTTCGAACCAAAAAAACCCATTTAGAAAAAAAATTACAAAAATTAATTTTTATACGTTCCCCAGGTCCTATCACTCATATTTAGAAAAAGATGCTTTACACAAAAACAAAGTAAACACAAAAAGTTTCATTTTATTACGATAAAACTGGCCGAGTTATGGAATTTTGAAAACCATACTTTATATACATTTTCTCGGCTATTTCCAAGAAGCTAGTAAGGGGCCGTCTCCAAAGTGAAATTAGTTGGAAACTCTGCTAGGAAACTTTCGCTCTTGCACGTCACTCTTATGTAAATCGTTTTTTAATTTAAAAGCATACGTTAATAATACAATAATTGAGTACTTAAGAAATAAAATTTATTCTGTGTACGTGTAAAACGTAGAAAAAATAAAATATTTTGGACGAAGAAAACATTTCAAAAGGAGTTCCAAAAAAAAGACGGTTTCAGTCTGATTTGCTGCGTTTTTGCTGATCATGACGAAAGTTATAAATCTGTTGTGTAGTCGCTTGCAATTGCATACAGTCGTATTCTAATATTACGAATTCTAGTAGGGGAGAACGAGATGTATACAAATGAAGAAACTGCGAAATGGTACTGTTTTATGGGCAGTGTAACCGAAATAAGAGAGAGGCGGCAAGACTTTATGCCATTAAATTTCCCACTCGAAGACATCCATCTAATTGCACAATTGCCCGTGCTGTTCAGCGCTTGTATAAAACTGGGAGTTGCAAGAGACGTATTCCCTGTCTCGTGCCTTCACCATTATTTAAGTTAATTTGCTCATTCTGATATAATAAAACCCCTGATTCATGACTGGCACATCATTCCACATTATACTATAATCTGAACGGCAAATCCTGTATTTTTTTTGCTGCTATTTGTTAAAACAAGGCGTTATAATCTTTTCGGTACAAGTTGTATTTCTTTAATTTAATTTTTATTTCTTGCCATACAGCAATACAAATTGTCAATCTATGATGTTTACTACGAATTTTTTTTTTTTTTTTTTTTTTGCTCTTTCTGTAGATAGTAAATTACTGTGCTTTAAACTCAATTTATATACGACCCCCTTTTCTGAGCAACTCTGATGCTTCAAATTTATGTAGGCATAACTCGGCCAGTTTTTATCGTAATAAAATGAAACCTTTTGTGTTTACTTTGTTTTTGTGTACTGCATCTTTTCCTAAATACAAGTAATATGACCGGGAGACCGTATAAAAATTTAATTTTTGTAATTTTTTTGTAAATGGGTTTTTTGGTTCGAAAAGCACGTAAAAATATTCCTTACATTTTTTTTAAATTGGAAGTGCATATCTAAGCCGAACGGTTCGGGAATTAGCTATTGGGTCACATTAAGGCTGGACACCCTGTATATATTCTGTATTCACGAGGTTTGGGTGTTAGTAAAGTGAGGATACATTGGAAGTAAAGTGAGGATAGCTAGGATGTGAAGTGAATAGAAGAGAAGCAAGCAAATCGACAGTAATACGTATACGTAAACAATGTATGACACGTGAAGTTGGAATCTCGAAGATGTGCTTAAGGTATCCGAACACTTTGAAAATAACCAAATTCAGTCAAGACAGATATTTTTGTTTTTTATTTTATTGAATAGAGCTATCTTTTGACTTTACGAAACATACTTTGTTTTACTTCCACACTACCTAGAGGCCAAGTTACAATCAATTTTACAAATTTAGAAAAACCGGAAGTGGGTTTTTGATCTACCATAAGTGGGCATTTAAATTGCTCAAAATCTATCATGGCGAGTCTGATAACTCAAAACATTACGAATGTATTTCTATGAAACTTTTTGAACCTGATATTTATGTTATTTTCTAGAGAATGTACTAAAATATTTCTTATTGTATGAATACTTTTTGAGTTATGGCTTGTTATTTAAATAATGGTCTCATAAAAAATGTAGCATTTCTTATAATGTTTACTCAATCAGCTCTAACATTTTCAAATTTTAATAAAAAATTAAAAATTTAGTACATTTTCTAGATAAATGCATCTTATTTGTTTTAGTAATACTTTTACTAATATATGGTTATTACTTTTTTCTCTAACTGCTTTGAAGTTTTTCAAAAATATTGCTAAAATTTCACTTATAATTAAGATTTTTGTAGAATTCAGGTAATTTATTTTAAATTTTGATAGTTTAATATAGTAATATTTATTGGTATTGCGTCCTAAAAGAGCGTTTATAATGTTTTAGTATGCTATTTTGTTAAAAAGTACTCCGAACATGTTCGGATACCTTAAGTCAACTATTGGAGAAGTGTTTAAGGCCATGTCTAAAAGATTAAAGGATTGCAAGAGTTCAGGTACTGTGCTCTTTTTTCAAATAGAAGCTAGAGAGTTAAATTATGAGTGATCTTCTTAAAGCAAGCTTTGTATAAGTTATCGTAAGAATATATTTGAATGGGCGTATATATTATCCCCACGCTATCTTGTCTCACCTTAATCCTCTAGTTGATCAAATTTATCTTACTTAGAGCATTATTGTGTCTGTGTTGAATATTGTGACAAATAAACAATTGAAATTCATCATGTCGTCTGATCATTTAGTTCCTCTCACACATCTAGCCTGGTTAGAGGGGAAAAGGAATATAAATTCTTTACAAATGTGCATGGTTATTTCTGTTCTTTGACGGAAAAAAAAAAATGACTTCCAAGTCATTCAACAGTTGTAGCAGTGTTAGTGATAAATATAACCATTCACCATGGAAAGGATTTTGACTGTCCCTGGGGACAAAAACCGCATAAAAAGTAAGAAATTAGACGGTTGTTAGCTATCGTTAGACTTGCGCAAGACATGCTAACATGCTGTCCATCATTTTCTGCTACAAGTTGAAACTGATAAACAACAGAGTGAAGGGTTTCAGGGGTCACGATGAGAATATGTCGCATAATCCTTACTTTCAAGTCAGCTAATTTTGCAATCTCGAGGCACTAAACACAACATTTTTAAGATAACCTCCACCCTCCGCTAGAAGTCATAAAGATTCAGGTCCGGTGATCTTGAAGACCAGGTTGTTGGGAAATGAAGACTTATCACATTCTATCATTTCCAAAATGTCTCTTGAGCTGTTGCTTCACCGGCTTTGCAATGTGCAGAGGAGCGATATCTGTTTATAAACTGTGGAACTTTCTTCTTATGTCATACCATTTTCCCTTCACGTATATTCGTTTTAAATTTGAAGTCATTCTGGCTAGTGGTTCTTCTCTTTACAGCATTTTAGAAGTGGAATTGTACATGCAATCATATTTTATAAGGTAAACACGCTAAAGTGTAATGTTATTTTCCAGTTCCCTTTACTATAAAATACTATATTCATTGTTTTCCTTCATTTAAGAACATTGTGTACTTCCATTTGAAAACTTAAACTGGACACACCTTAATAATGCCTTGTGTGCTGTTATTGAAGGAAAAGCTTCGAATGAATACTTTTAGCTATTTTTTTTCTTTATATTTCATAAAAATATGTGCTTTTATTTTCTTGGTAGAATTAAAATTTTGGCTTATATATATAGGTGAACTCTTCTTTCATAACAACTGTCAGAAAGTAATTATCAGAATATATAAAAATTGAAGAAAAATAGAGAAATCTGATTATAAAATATAAGCGTTCACTTTAAAATCAAGAAAAAGGATAAAAATGAAGAAAAAGAAAGTACGTGATTTCTCACCTATAAAGAAAACAATTTACTTCAGTTCTCACTAAATACTTTGCCATTCACATCTATTTCCCTCTCATAGTAGAAAAAATTATCATCGTTTCACGGTTTGTATAGACGCTGTTTGAGCTCATTTCGGGCCCTGAGCGCAGAAAATCTACAGGCCCCCCCTTGGCACTGGCGGATCGAAATTTATGACGGATCTATACGGTTTCTTCTATTAACCTAGGGAGAATTCTTTTGGGGGAAACATTTTTTCGATTAACTTTCTCCGAAGACAGAAAGCGTGATTATGCAAATTAAGTTTAATATATATATTCTGTATTCGCGAGTTTGAGAGTTAGTGATGTGAATAGAGGAGAAGTGAAGTAAATCGGCTGTGAAACGTATACGTAAACAGTGTACGAAGCGAGAAGTAGGAGTATTAAGGAAGTGATTAGTTCAACTATTGAAGAAGTGTTAAAGTCCACGCAAAAAGGATTAGAAGATTGCAGGAGTTCAGGTACTGGGATCTTTAATCAAGTTAGAGAGTTAAATTATTAGTGCGGTCATTTCTGTATAAAGTTATCTTAAAGGTAGATCTGCAGGATTGAATATATTCTCCCCACACAATCTCGTCTCACCCCCCGTACTCTGACTGAACAAAGTTATATTATTTAGAGTGTTATGTGTGAGTTGAATAGAGAGATAAATAAATAATTGAAGTTCATCATATCGTCTGATCAGTTAGTTCCTCCCACACCTCTAGCCGGGTCACAGGGAAGAAGGAATGTAAATTCTTAATATTGGCACCCAACCTCCGAGATGGAAGGCGGTACTCATTTTAGGGTCTTGTGCCCGAATTATTTTTTTCCGGCAAGGAGAATGTTTCGGAATGTCTTGCAAATATTGATGATAACATAGCGTATTAGGAGATACCTGCAAATTTGGCATGTGCCTACTTGAAAGATCATCTAGTAGGATGAGCGTTAGATTGGTTCGAAGTTATAGAGTATTCGTTTGTGAGTGGCGAGACGACTGACTTCGCGTCACTAAAAAGGAAATTAACTAATAGTTTTCCAGTAGTGAGAAATAGATCAGAATTAGAGGCTCAATTTTTTTCAGCGAAACAGGGTAGAGGCCAAGCCCCGTCCGATTTTGTATATAAATTGTTGAAAATCCATAAAACACTGGATTTGGATTATGATGATTCCGAAATCATTAATCATATTGTTATGCAACTCGAATTCCAGGTTATGGATTATGGTGAAGTTCGAAATCCCACTACTAAGGTACAGTTATTAGAGTTGGTTGATAAATATGAGGAGCGACATAGAAATAGAGAAACCCAGGGTACGATCAATAGTTTTGAAAGACGAGATTGGAATGTGAGCAGGAGGTTTGCAGAAAGGCGTGGAGATGGAAATCGGAAGGATGCAGGGGTCGTAAATAGACATTTGGATCGGAGAATAATGAACAGGAATGTAAATAACTTTTCTCGTTGTGGTGATCAAAATCGTGGGTTCGAGAGATAGAACCGAAATGATCAACAGGATCATAGGCCCGACAATCATAGACATCGAGGTATGTTTGTAAATCAAGGTCCGAATAATGATAGGACCAGGAGAGGCCAAAGAAATGGTAATTTAAACTTCTAAGCGATCGTGTTGCAGGAGGTAAGCTGTCTCAAGTTGAATCAAATCCTCCTAATAAGATTAAAATAAATGCTTTACGATTATCGCCCATTGACCTTCCGAATGTGCCGATTCTATTGCACGACACATTTTTAAAAGCTTTTTGGGATACAGGAGCCGAGAAGTCCTTTATTTCGGAAGAAACATATCGGGCATATTTTGCTTTTCGCCCCATTGAGCAGTCACGAGCCGAGGTCATAACTGCTGAAGGTGCAAAATGCACAAACTTAGGAATCATAGAATTACAAATAAAGATCAGAGAATTTTCGAAAATGGGAAATTTCCATGTGATTGCTGAAATGCTGTACCCATGCATCTTAGGCATTGATTTCATGTCAAAAGCTAAAATTGGGTTCGATTTTCCAACTAAATCGTTTATCATTTCGGACTCGCAAATTGAAAAGGTACCAATACCAGAAGAACCGGTAGAGATAGATCTATCAAACACGAAGCTGGGTGAAAAACAAAAAGAAGCATTAAATGATTTATTTAATGATTTCATGGGGTTTTTTTCTAATAAAACAGGGCTGACGCATGTGTTATATCACGAAATTGACACAGGCGATAACCCCCTGTCTTTTCGCGGCCATACCGCAATGACAGGATCAAACAGGGGATTATAGATTATCGCGTCAATAAAATGTTAGAAGAAGGTACGAGATTATACCTGTCCAATCACCCTATGCGTCTCCAGTTGTTTTATGTCGGAAAAATAATGGTTTGCCTCTGGATAATCCAGAAACTTATAGATTCACGATTGATTACCTAAAAATTTTATGCCATAATGAAGTATCCAAGATATCTATTACCTCTCATTGATGAACTCATAACAAATATTCCACACACCGAAATTATGTCATCGATTGACCTCCGCTCAGGTTACTTTCAGATGGCGGTAAACCCCAAAGATATTAGTAAGACGGCTTTTGTAACTAAAAATGGTACATTTGCATTCACTTGCATGCCATTTGGTCTCTCGGGAGTGGCCTCAAATTTTCAAAGAGCTATAGAAATGATCCTGAAACCAGTTCTAAAGCGTTTTGTGAATGTTTATGTGGATGACATGATCATCTCGTCTCCAATGTTTGAGAACCATGTTAAGCAATTAAGGGAGGTCTTTAGTTTATTACAAGAGGCTGGTCTAACTTTAAACCATGAAAAATGTCATTTTGCCCGGGACCAGCTATGTTATTTAGGTCTAGTTATTAGTAAAGACGGGGTTCCAACGGATGAGGAAAAAGTTAAAATAATTCTTGACATGAAACCCCCGAAAAATGCGAGGGAGGTAGCGAAATTTTCAGGAATGACGAGGTGGTACCAAAAGTTCATTAAGGACTATGCTGATCTGTGTGAACCTTTATACAGGTAAAAGAGGAAAATTTTTAATTTTGTTTGGTCGGAGTTAGCGCAGTAAGCCTTTAATCATATTAAAAAAGCTGTGACAGTAGCTCCAATTTCACAGTTACCAGATTTCAATAAAGCATTTGAGTTGCTTACGGATGCCAGTTCAGTTTGTGTGGGGGGGGGGCAGTTTTGACGCAAAACAATAAACCCATTGCATTCGTCTCTCGTACACTTAGTACCGCTGTAAGGAATTATAGTGTTACGGAGCGAGAGTGCTTATCTGTCATATGGGGGTTAAATAAATATCGCACTTATTTCGGGTCTCTGCCAGTGAAAGTCATAACAGATCATGCCGCACTCACGAAACTAACGAATGGTAAAAATTTGTTTCGTAGAATGATAAGGTGAGCACTTAAGTTAGCAGAATTTAACGTAGAATGGGAACATCGTCCAGGTACACAAAATGTGGTTGCAGATTTGTTGTCCATGAATCCAGTATGAAGTGTTATAGAAAGAAAGGTATCTTGTGCGGTTATTAGGTCATTAGTTATGTCGCCCAAAGAACAATTAATGGAAGAACAGAGAAAGGAACCAGAATTATATGTCACATTTATAGATTTTTAGAAAATCCAGACGATAGCTTAGTTAACGAGTCAGTCTGCGGAAATTGGTCCTGCGATTTTAAATTAATCGACGGTTTATTATACTCAGCAAAATATACTACCACGCTTGGCGAACTAAGGTTGTATATTCCGCGAACTATGCGTAATGACGTCATGCGCGAGTTTCATGACACGCCAATGGCGAGTCACTTAGGTAAAAAAAAAAGACTTATTTAAGATTAAGAGAAACGTGTTATTTTTTTCTTTATGAGGAAGTTTATATTTAAATATGTGTCTACCTGTCACCTCTACCAGAGAATTAATTATAAAAATGCGCTACCATCTGGTCGTCTTCGTCGAGTTCTGTGGCGGTATTGTGGACTCTCAAAGACTTCTCTTGCATCACAGAGTATTTCATTGAAAACCGCAATCTTACAAGAATCTGTACAATTTTTAAATAATAGTAGCGGATGCATATCCTGTTATGTATTTTAATATTTTATACCTAACAATATATTGGAGTATATGAGCCTGAATCGCTTAAGAGATTTTAATTTTCCAGAGGCCCCATCTCTTATAGAGTTGTCAATTTCAACATTTTTCTAAACATTAGTTAAAGCATCATAAATATCTCCTAGTTCCGGGGTAGCGAACCTTTATGTATCAACTTGCCATTTTTCCTAAAGAAATGTTTAATGAGGTATAGACGTGTCTTCAACTATTTTTGACTTGTGATTATTGGGAAAATATATTAAAACTAAATGCTAACAAATCAAAGCTCTTTATTTACTACGAAAAATACATTTTGTACTGTATAGTAGTAAATGTTTTAGTAAAACGTGTAATTCAAATCAATGTAACATTAGTGTGACTTCTATTGTTGCAGATTAGATGATAAATAACTTATAATGGAATTATAAGATGTTACTTTTAACAGAATGCATTCTGAATTGGAGTCATCTGCCAGACGGTTTTTTAGGGAGTCTAATTTTATTCACCTCTGAAAATAATGACTCACAAGTAAAAGTATATGAAAATATGGTTAAAATAACAAAAGCCAGCTTCTTCAAGTACTTTAATGTGTCTGGAATCAAATCCCGCCACTCCGCAACCGATCACTCGAGTTTGTTAGTAATACTTCATAATGAACTTTAATTATTTTGAATGCTGGAGCGCCCAAAATATTTAGTCGCGTGTTCTATCAGTGGTATACGTGCCATTGGTTTGCCTTTCTTATCCTAGTTGATATCTTAAGGGTTTTAAAGCCCCAGTCAGGCTTTCCCAGCTAGTTTCACTCAGTCGACTAAAAGTTAGGCCTTTGATTTATTTTAATAATATGACTCATCAAAAAGTTGATGAAGAAAAAAAAATTTTTTTTTTTGATATACCATAGTAAAAAAATTATAGGATTCTAAGCATACTTTTTCCATGTCGTTAATAACCAATTTTAAATATTGGCTATACTGCACGGCTCGAATTGTACATAAATTTAACTTTCTAAATCTAGGCTGTACTCTTGATTTTTGCCTCTCATATTGGCTTCATTCGTAAGGAAATATAGAAAATTTAAGCCTAATTTTTTTTAAGTTTCAAATAATTTTTTCGTTTAAGTTTTTCAATCTTTTCAACTGGAAGAAAATCTCTCTTACAAACTTTCATGAATTTTAGCGGTAACTTCATTAGGATTAGATTTCTCAATGCATACCAACAATGTCATTTGTTCGATCTTACTGGCATCACGAGTGCAATAAAAAATTATCGAATAAATAATTATCAAATATTTAAAATAATATAGTTAAGTTTAGAAGAAAAATATATAAAATAATTGAGATCGATTGTTTTGCTTTGATATAAAAATCTGAATTCATTAAAAATTGGCACATTTGAATTAAAAATCGATATGTGTGAGTGTTTGAGATTTTTTAAAATCTTTTCGCAAATTAAAAACAGAGAATAAGAAGCCCCTATTTTACTTTCGTTGAAACTTTGTATTTATCTGTGTTCAATATATTTAAAATTGATTACTAAGTGGTAAAACATTCTAACAAAGATTTTTCAAAATTAAAATTATGACACCTGAATTTAACATTTAGCTTTTTTCCCCGACAAACCCACAGAAACATATGCACATACCACTCACAAGAGATAGAATTGTTTTACTTAAATTTAAATTTAAAAATTTTTTTTACTTAAGCAAATCTTACAGAAAAAAACCTTTTCCACAAATTTTATAACCCTAGAAATTAATAGTCATAGTAATAAACATTAAAACTAACATTAATAAAAATGCTCAAAAAATATACTACAATATTTAAAATATCAATAAAAAACACATTATATTTTTCAGTCCAATAAAATTCTGTTTTTTAGGTTTCGCAAAAAATGTCATTTTGTAATGTTTTTAATTAAATAATAGCACATGTAGTCTTATAATAATAACAAAATAATACGACATTGAAAGAGTGCATCTATTACTGACCTACTACAATATTTAAATATTCAGAAAGATTTTTTTTTAAAAAATGCCTTTTCGATATTTCAGCTATCAATAACAGCAATATTACAATAACAAAATAGCCACCTATCTGGTATAGTGGTTAGTGACGCTGTGTCATTGGGCCTGGGTTCACATCCCCGAAAAGGTACGGATGTTTGTATGTATAGTGCCTTTGCGCATGGAGGTACTCTAAATACATAAGAAGGATAATTGAAGGGGTTTTTTTTTTGTAGTTTATAGCCAAATATGAATTTTTCTTTAAAAATACGTTGTAAAATTAATAAAGTATGGGATGTCTTCAGAAACAGGGGCTTTTTCAAGCTTCAGAATACGCCAAAAACGCCAAGCAGCGCGAGTATCATTCAAATGTGGCTGCCTGTCTGTTGGATTTTCTTACGTCTGACTGCGTCACTAAGTTAGAGTAAAAGAGTTAGAAATTGTGGGCTTCCACCACAAAAAAGAGTTCGAAATACAATTACAACTTTTAAATAGAATGCATTAAAAAAATTGAATTTGTAATATTTGTTTTGGGCTTATTTCAGGGTAGAAATTTTGAACTAGTTTTTGAACAATATTTTGATTTTAGTTGAAAAGATTAAGATATAAGGAACTTTTTTTTTGTTTGTATATTAAGCGCTCAAAAACAGTTCCATTACACATACAATTCTTTTTTTTTTTAAATAAAATTTCTAATTTTCTTTTGAAACAATTGGTATTTTTTTAAAAGTAAAGAAATCTCGTTATATTTAAACGTGAAATAAAAATTGTTGAAATTTATTAAAATAGTATTAAATATATAAATAAACTTAATTTTTAAATTTTTTTCTCTCTTATCTTTATTTATTATTGCATACTATGTTTACTTTCTATATAAATCTATTTATATATATATATAATTTAAGTTTTTACATTTTATTTTTTTCAATAAAACTATTTTCTACTTATACTGTGTATTTTCATATACTGTTATTTTGGAAATTTTTACGATTAAACTTTTTTATAAATGCTATATACATATTTATTTATATGTTAGTATTTCTAATATCTTCAAAAAACTCTATTTTTGACTACTCTTTATTTTAATGTTAAAAATTAATATTTGATTTACACAGATATGCTAATAAAATTTTAAAAAATGAAAAGCTTATTTTGACTGCAAAATTTATTTCAATAAAAAATAATCAACAAATTTTTTTCGTTTATTTTTCTTTAAATGTTGAAGCTTTTTAGATAAAATATTAATAAAACTTTTCAACTTCTCTCAATTGTTATTTTTTCTATAATTCCTTTGAATCGAATTATGTATTCACTGCCAGTTTTCATGAGCAGCTTGACCACTAGGCCGTGGTAGCTTAATGGTCAAGGTTACCCGTTCGTAGCTGGCGTATCATGAGTTTGAGTCTGGTACCACTGAAGACCCGCCGTGCAAAGGCGGCCGATGCACGTTAAATATGTAGAGGGGTTCAATTCCTCCCATTGGTGTGGAAGTTAGGAGAAGCGGGGGACAGCTGAGGTGTCGTCCTCAAAACATGACCATGGTTCAAAATTATGAGGACCTTCACCAATAACGTTCGTACAGGTTTATAGTGCGATGTAAATATAACTCTCTTACTTTCTTGAATAATGTTATTAACAATTTTTACATTTGTTTTAATTTAAAATTTATTGTTTGATATTTCATAATTGGAAATGATATCTCTACACATTTTTAAGAGGAAGAGGATGACGGAAGATGGTACATCCTTCCGTAACTGCCACACCACATTCACAATAAGAGTCAAAATAAGAGTGATAAGAGTCAAAATTAAATGTTATCATCCTTTGCATTCGGTTTTTTCAAAATGTATTTATACACATACAAAAGTAGCTTTAATGTTATTATTAAAAATGCAGTTATCTTTCTAATATAAAATTTGGGAATATTTCTACAAAATTCTATATTCCTTTTTTTTTTTTTTTTTTTCAAAAACTGCCGCAAAAAATATACATTCGTGTTCTATATGTTTCCTCAAATTTTATTTTTAAAATTAATGGGGCTTTGTAGTTTTTATTATTTAAATACATTTAAAAAAATTTATTTCATTTTTTAGTTAATAAACTATGTATAGTTTGAAAATAATTAATTTTTTATGAGGATTGCTGGCTGCGAAAGCTGTATAAAAATTCAAATTTGCAATAATTATCGAGTAATTGTCAATTTAATTGATATTGTCAAATTTACTTCATTATTGAATTTTTTTATGCAGGAATAATTGTGCTTCAGAATGAGGAAAACTTGCCGTCACAGCTTGCCACAAGAAAGAAAGAAAATTTTTACTACCACTTTGGAACACTTATTACCAACAAGAAAATTGAATGCAAATGTTACTGAATTTCATTACTTCAACATTTTCAAATGAAGATTATAATAAAAAGGAAATATATTAATTAAGGAAGATGGATATCTTGACTTTATAATTTCAGACAAAGCTTTAATTTCAATCCAGATAGTAAAGAATATTTTAATTAAAGTGAAATTCACAATGGTTTGTTTTTTTATATATATCAAACACAAATCCATTTATTTTGTTAAATAGATTTATAGTGTAAGTATAGCAATTTTTTGTGTATCTGAATCCAACTTATTGGGATTCCTCATTAACTTCAAATATAAGAGAATGTATTCATTACAAGTAATTCTTAGCAGTGGCGTACACACACACACAAGGGGAGGGTTTGAGAGTTCACAATCCCTCTCCTTAGACCAAGTATTTAATTTTCGCCATAGAGCTTATGCCTTCGCGCTTAGGTCTACGTGTTTTTTACTCCTCCTCCTCCCCCCCCCGAAAAAAAGAGGTATGTGAACGCCACTGATTCTTAGACTGAATTATAAAACGAGTTTAAAAGTATTATATATTTTCTTTTCAACATCGTATAAATATTCAGAAAGAATTCAATTATACTCCTTTCAACAGAAAAAAAATTAGATTTTCACGTAAAAGAAATTAAATTTATACTTTAATTTTAGTTTTTTAAATGTATCGTTTATGTATTCCCTTTTCCATAAATTTCAAAAATTTTGCTAAAAAGTGAAAAGATATGTACACAATGGCGCACACAAGGGGGAGACCCCCCCCCAAAGCCCTTGAGTTTTTTTCAGTTGATGATAATCCTGTATGTATATAATGCAAAATTTAATTAAGTACTTGTAATTAACAATTTATTTTATTAATTAATGCTAACTATTGATTCGGTAATTTATTTTTTACTGTTTTTTGTTAACAAAATCGACAAAATCAGAAGAATTAATTGGTTTTGTCTTGAGGTATGATGCAAGTTGGGGAACTTTCAACAATGGACCCTTCCCCCCTTGAAAAATGTTTGTATGCGCTATTGTATGTACACATTAGATTTTGTTACAAATAAGTTTTTTTTTTAAATTTACGATGTTTTTGATCTAAATAAAACATAAATTTAATTAGAAATTTGTGTTTATTTGAAAATAACTTTATTGAGGAGTGCATCAAAAAATGGGTAGAAAATATTATTGCTGTTATTCAAAAAAATGCAACAGCAATATTCATTTGTTTAAGTGGGGTCAAAAGCAAAAGTTAATGATTATCACACAAAAAAAAAAATTTAATTGCTTGAGCTTTTTCTTAATTTTAATTATTTTGCTTGAATTCAAAGTGAAAATCCTTCATGATTTAATCTCTTTTATTATGCTTTAAGTTTATTCAATATTCTGGTATTTGAATTTTGATAGTTGTTACAAAGGAAGAAAGTAATTCCTTGTATGATAAATATCCCCTTCTACACGAGTAAAAAAAAGAAAAGTTTTGCCTGCCTTTCTGTCCCACACAATCGATGACCTAAAACTGCCATGTCTTCATTTTTAAGGAGTTGGGAAGATCACTGGCTGCAATATATTTTAGACACATTTTTTGACCATTGGTTTTTCTACACCCTATTGTTTTAAATTTTTCTCATTTTTGCCTGCCTCTCATTCCAAGTAAGGCTTTTTGGAAACTACTATAAATCCAGCTACATTCTCTCAGATAAGGATTTATTGTCGTCAATGCCAAAAATACGATGAAAAGCCGTTGGGGAAGGGCTAAGCAATTAGCCGCCTCTATGTACACTTTCCTTCTCCTTTGGCGGAAGAAACGTCCTAACATCTCAAACGGGTACTGTATCGTATTATGCAGAATTTGACCCCTAAGATAAAACGACCCTTCTCTATTGTTCAAGCAAAGCTGCTCGCCGGAGCCCTTTTCTTTCTCTGATAAGGATCTGACCGTTCCATCCCTTCACTGTACGCATTTGCCTTCCGACAAACAACGATCTTTCCAGCATCGACGTAAAAATTAAAACAAAATTTGCGTACTTGCTATGGAAAGATATTTAAATTTATGTGTTCCACAACCCACAATTTTCTGAAAAAAGTTATTGCATATTTAAAAATATTATACAAATATCAAAAACTCAGAATTGGATTTTAAAAATATTTTAATACTAAATGCTGAAAATTATACTAACAGTGAAATTTTGAATGTAAAAAAAGAATGTTTAAGAAATCCCCCTTTTTTCTTTACAAAACAAAAATATGCTTTAATCAATACGATTTAGACTTTTTCAGAGATCATAGCCAATCTTCAAAAAATCCTAGCATTAGATTTAGATTTGGTTATACACCAGAGCCAATAAAAATATGATTAATTGCATTTGGTTAATTTAAGAACTTAAAATAAGAATATTATTTTTTAAAAAATTAATTTTATTGGTAAATTTTTTTATTGCAGAACATCATCTATGGTATTAAATATAGCATAACACATTCAATTCTGTATTCCTGTCCTTTTAAAAAGTAAAATCATTTTTAGGATTTAAGAAGAAAGTCAAATCTCTCTCTCTCTCTCTTCCCTTCAAAAAGCCCTTATCTAGTGATTAACATAATTAGTTGGAATTTATTAACATTATATTCTATTGTTTACTATTCCGGGGTTCAATGAAATAATTTTATACTCGTTAGAACAATGGTTTGCAAAGCTAAATAGTTTTCTAATGGAAAATGCACCTTTTTCCGTTTGCCGGAAATAATACCTATAATAAAGAGAAGAAGCAACTTTTTTCGATAGATCATAAGATTCGACATTAAAATCTAAGGTTGCGCAAGAACAGCTCCTAAATTTAAGGTTGCAAATCATGCAAAATACGCGGGATTTGTTTTGCAGTGTAAACATTTTAATGCCCTTCAGAACTATGAATTTAAATGGAAAAACATTTCTGAATGTATCTGCGGGAAAAGAAGAACAAAATATAAGGAAAAAAAAATGAAACACTGAGAATATGAAATGCGATTGCAGATGATTTTAATAGATCTATAGACTTTAACAGTTTGTATAACAAGCACATATTCTAGTTACTGAATATAACAAATGAGTAAGTGTTACTTAGATCACAAATTAATATATTAGTGAGTATATATATAAATTATATTAAAAAATCACAGTAAAATATTTGATGAAAAATACAGTACTTTTTTTTTAAATTGTCTTTACAAAAGTAACATGTTGATCTACTTCAAAATATTATTTTTTAATTGCATCTTTATAGTATTTGTGTGTGTGTGGAATAGAGCTCCCTGAAAATACCTTATAGTTTTAAGGATTACGTGAGTTTAAAAAGCTTGAATACCACTGTGCACATAAACTGGGTCGCTAACCGGTATTATCCTAACTTGTACAGAATACCACCCGTTTCACGTTATAATTAGCACTTGCAGAGTTTCACATGATAGACCTTTGCTAAAATCAAAATTCAAATCACAACTCAGCGCGGCTCTTTAAAAAACAATAAAAGATAGAAAAAAATATTTAGTATATAATAAAAATAATGTTCTAATTAAACATATAGAATTATTCCTCAAAATGCAGCTTTTTATACCCAGGAGTATATTACAGAAACCTTTCATGAAATGCAATTTCCTAGTTTATAAAAGAGATAGTTGAAAAAAAATGCAAATGATTAAATTTAAGACATTAGATAATAAGTATATGAAAGGTTGTAGATTTCCCTTGAATATATGGCCTGATTGAAAATACCAAATAGTATCATATTTAATTGCGTGACTTTTACAAATTTTTTTTTTTTCATATTTTACTTCACTAAAGATTTAGAAATTTGCAGTGCTTTATCTAAACACAATACAAAGTGTGCGCAGTATTAAGACACACACACGCATTCCAATGGTGAAGTGAATAACAAAATGAACGACATCGAACACTTTGTTGACAGTTGATGCTAAAAAGCCAATGCAAAGAAAAATATAGATTATTTCCAAAAACTCAATAAATGTTTTGTTTTTCAAAAAACTTTAAAATTTTGTATTAATTTTAATTTATTCTTGTAAATGTTTTTGTTTCACTGATTTTATGAAATACATGCATATACATTCGATGTAGATAAAATAAGCTCTGATAACTTATTTTGTTGATTATTTTTTTTGTACTATCTCTTAACACGAAATTCTTTTAACAAAATTCTTCAAAAAAATATTTCAGTCCTTCAGTTCGTGTTAAGTGATTTTCACTATATATGTAATAAATCATTTGTTTTTTGCTGGACTCTTCAAAAACTATATTCCCAAGCTTTTTGTCTCATAGACCCTGTTCATGTTTTTCAGGGCAATGTTTGGGATAGACCCCTGCTTAATTAATATTGAGTTTTTGCAAATTTATCAACCTTAACTGTCTTTTTGACAGCTGGTACTACTACCCCCAACTTAAGAATTAAATTTCTAACTGTAATGAAGTATAGTGTTTAAAATTTTAAAATCACTGTGAATTAATTAAATTAAAAGTTAATTAATAAATAAAACTGTTAAATAAAATAACTAAACAAAACAAATGATTTTAATGGGAGGATCTGGTGTTACAATATCAAATTTTCAACATTTGGTATCAATTTTGTCAGA
>BMAO01009353.1:0-19702 GCA_019973975.1 Trichonephila clavata
CCATTAGAAATGAATGCTAAACAGAGGTCAACGTAAAGAAGTATAAATTGGATTTGGTCTCTTAAAATATAGTTAACATTCAAATAAATTTTGAAAGAGTTGACTTCAGTACTATTACACTCTCTGTGTGAAATACTTGATTTAATGTTACTATTTTAAACACTCGCATAATTTTAAGTATGCTTTAGTTTCTGAAAATTTGTAAACTTATAGTTTATTATGTTATTTTAAAACCTAATATTTGAAGTACTTTTTCAAATTATGTATATTTAAAAAAACGCGTTACTTTTCATTAGAATTTCAAAATCTTTGTCAGATGTAATATTAATTTTGTAAAGCCAAGAAAAATATTTACTCCTCTCTTTTAGTATTGTGTCGTTTGTCCATATAGTAGAAATTTACTTTATGCAAGCAGTAAGGATAAACGAGCTCTTACATTTCCGTCATAATAAATACAAGCATGATACACAATCGTACAGTAAAACGACTTCCTTAAATTCTAACTTTGTAGTTTTAACTGAACAACTACACTTTTAAAGCTACCCACCTTTGACATTAAGATTACATGCATAAATATGTCTTAATCACTCAGAGTAATTATTCACTGAGGTTATAAATTTTGGAGCGTTTATGGAAGTTTTTACACTTTTTGTTTTTGTGGAATACATTCACGAGAGTTAAACCATAATAAATCATTTCGAAGTTTCAAGTTGTAAATTTTTCCTCTTTAACCTTCTAAAGAGGACTCTGAGAAAACGTTGCTGAAGTTTGTGACGCATCAAATCCTTAGATGGCATTTTACAGCAAACCTGGTCAGAGACGTTTCGTTGAAGCATATCTTGGAATTTAAACGATGCATGAATTACACGTTGAGTAAAGAAATCTAAACTTAAATTATTGTAGCAAGTGATTTTAGAAGCGTGATACTCGCAAATCCTTTCCAGTTTTCGAGTGAATTTTTCGGGATTTCTTTATTTAAAATTAATCACTCGACTAGCTCTAATTCGTATCTCAACATTATATTTATTCTTGATTTTACATCGTGTTTATAACTATGCAATACAAAACGTATTTTATTTGAAATTGTTGAGTTCGCCGTGGTGGCTCGGTGATTATGGTCGTAAACTGTGCTTCACGGTTTGGAATCCTGGTGTGACTGCCTTGTAAAGGGCGACGATGCACGTTAAATCTTTCAAGCTCAAAGTCCTATCATTGACATGTTGTGGTAGTTTGGAGAGGGGGTGTCGTCCTCGTCACTTGAAAGAGGCTCAAAATTACAAGGTCCTTCGCAAATAGTCCTCTTGTTGCTTTGTAGTTCGACGTTGATATCTCTCACGAACTCATTATTCTTAAGCTCGTTATGCATATAATTAAAATCAACACAACTGGACATCTATATTTTTAGATTTCTTTCGATACAAATTTTAACAGACTAACTCAACTAGTTTTGAAAGGAATTTGAAATTTGGATTTTTAATAAAAATGATTTCAAAGAAGTTTAAAATTGAGTGGATTTGAGAATATTTATCAAAGTTCATTTTTCGGTGACAATTTTATGAGTATTTCGGAAACTGACTCGATCTTTATGTTTAGTTCGAACTTAGTAATTTTAGAGTAATACAAATAGTTTGCAAAGTGTTATACAGAATGTATGACGTTAACAACTTGAAACCATTTTTCTCTTTATTTAGAATTCGCTTTACAAAAAACTCGATAAATAAAGCATTTTTAAAATAGTGACCTTTTTATGCGGACGGAAGAAATAATTCCACGGGAGACGCACTCTTTTATTTAAATTCCATCATTTAGAAGTAATTAAGAACTATCATAATGACTAAGTGAAAAGTAAATGGAAAAGCAACACAATTACCAAATGAGAGTAATTTTTCTTCGTAACTTAGATAAATATTTTTTTTGGAAATATCAAATTCTATTGTCTTTTCTGTGCATGGTTGAACGGGTGGTTGGATTTGTACAAAAGCAATTAAATATTTTAATGAATGCATAATCTTGGAGTTTTTGCAGCAGTATTTTTAACGTTATCATTGTTAGTAAGTAGGGAAAGCAAGAATGTGTACCTTTTCTTTTATGCTCTTTTTTTTAAAAAAAAAATGTCTTAAGAACGCTTTTATGAATGTTTTATCTAGATAGATGAAACATATGTAAAAGGTATAATGTAAGTAGAACATTTTTCTTCTGTTTATTTTAACTCTAGTAGTAAATAATTTACTAATATTAATATTTTTAGCTTTGTTTTATTTTTCCAAGCGTGTTTTGTAGGGTAAAATAGGTTTTTCAAGGAAAGCACCGAAATATATAATTGAAGTAAAATGAAATAACACAGGAGTGTACTTTTTAAAAACTGTTCCTGTGATGAGGAATAATGGAATTCCAGATGGAATTATAAATTTGTTTCGGGAACGCTTTTCGTTACAAATTTTTAAATAATTTGGATACAGCGTGGAATATTTTTAGATAAG
Organism: Trichonephila clavata; assembly: GCA_019973975.1. Classification (NCBI taxonomy): domain Eukaryota; kingdom Metazoa; phylum Arthropoda; class Arachnida; order Araneae; family Nephilidae; genus Trichonephila; species Trichonephila clavata. The sequence continues at coordinate 2,481 of BMAO01009353.1, forward strand.
GAACTATAATATTTGAATGCATCAAGAGAGCAGGAAGAAATGTAATATAATAAAACTGAAAATATAAATTATAAAGGAGAAAGAAAAGAAAACTGATAAAAATGAATCAAATACTTATAGAAGAATTAAATATTAATAATCCATCAGCTTTTCTCAACGAGGTGTTAATAAAAAAAGTATTTTAAGTGCCTTTTAAAAAAATCGATTTTTTAGCTTGGTTAACTTAAAAAGCAAAATAAATAAATAAATAAATAAAAATAAAAAATAAATTAAGGAAGTGAATTCAGTAGTTGCTATCAGACATTATTCATACAGTTTAGATTTGATGAACTAAAAACGCTATAACAGACAAAATGAAAGAGATTTAATATTCAAACTCCTTAGAATTAGTTTAAGGATTAAACACCAATTTAGAACAAAATAGACTATTCCTATGCCAAATTGTTTCCCACTATTAAGCTGAACTTTAAACTACACTGAAGAAAACAATTAAAGAGACAAATGTTTCTTTCTTCCTTTTATTTTACAATAAAAAGAGAATTAACAAAGCAATATTAAAGCCAAACCGGAAAAAAATGCCTATGATTTAAATGGCATAACGAAACAGTGACATAAGACCTAAAAATGGCAAAACAAAAATTGACACAAACTGCACCCTAAATACGGAAACTAGTCATTTGTGTGTCCAGCACAATAATTGACCGACAACATGTAACACAGAGAAAAACATGTCTAATAGAGTGTATGATAGCCTCTCTAACAGCTGCACAATTCTCGCATCGGTGTTTCATACTGTTTACCAGGGTTCTTATCAACCCCTAAGGCAACCACACCCCGTCTTACACCAAGGTACTCTCCCAACAATGGTCGTTGGACCTAGTCTTCGAGCTGCAGTTGTTCGAAGGAAAAAAGGTCAGGTCATACCAATCATTGAATATCCTCCAACTGGCCGTATTCTTTCACCAACTGAGCCCTATGTGAGGCTCATTTTCGTCCATAAAGATGAAATTTTGTCTCTATGTTCCGCGGAACAGACTAACATAGGGTGCAAGAATTTTGTCCCTGTACCATTGAATTAACCCCTCTATCGAACGCATGAAATTCGGTATACCCGTCTGTCATCATTCCTACCCAACCTAACGTAGCCCCTCAATCATAATAGTCTTTTTCAACAAATTTAGAGGGCCGATATCGACTACCGGGTTATCTCCAGATGATAACTCATCTTGGGTCACTGTTCAGATTGAATCTTGACTCATCACAGAAGAGAATCCGCCTCCAATAATCCTTTGTCAAAGACAAGTTTTCTCGGGAACATGTTAGACCAGTGACACTCATCCTGCAGCTCACTGGTAGCATGTGTTCCACCGGGCCTTTCTGAGAGGCCCAATAATAGCCTGTTGCACTAAACAATTCAATTATTTAAAAACAACGCATTAAACATTTAGCGATAAGTTTTTTTAATCAAGCAATCAACTATTCCAATTTTTACATCGATGTCGTACTGGAACAATTTGCGATTTTTTTTTCTTTTTGTAATTGTAATGGTTAGTGATAATAAATAAAAATAGAATAGTGACCATTTTATGGGTGAAACTATGGAATGCAGACTACAGGGTGCTTGGCATCCAGGCCCCCTGCATTAGGTCTCTGGGCGACTAGTACCAAGTATAATGGCTGCGAAACAGCTGTTATGGATTTATTCCTTTAGGTTAAAAATCTGAAATAACTGTCTTGAGTCGGCGTTGTTGCCCTTTTGCGGTTTTGGCCAGGTCGGCAGACAACCGTTTCTGTCCCTATGAACCGTTTCCACAGAGTCGAACCCTATGAACCTTTTCCGCACCACATTTCTGGAAACCTACAACAGGCTGCTATTGATCGGCCTATTTCGTTTTGAGTCTTCCAACTATCCTCCACCTTGCAACAACGTTGAAATTATGACGACTGGCCGGATTAACAATGGTTAAACAACGAAATTTTTTTAAAGAAACAAGGACTGGGCTAAGTTACGATGTTTCAAAATGCCCTTACGAAATCGATCTCAGCGCTACTACCATCGCAGATGACTGCGTGATCCGCAAAGAGCTTAGCTATATCATCTGATACCTTATTTAATATTGACTGTATTTTGATCTTTTCTTAAAAAAACCGTTCCTAACTTTTAATTTTTTTTACCAGTGCTTTCATCAGTCGGCGATTCAAATTTGTGCGTGTGCTAAGATCAAGCAAAGAGCTGTCTTAGTACGCAGAAGAAAGCTGCTACTTCTCTTAGCAGCCCTGTTTAAGTGTTTACCGAGAAATGTGAGTGATTTGAATTTAAATATATCGTTATGTCTAACCAGTTCCCGAGTGCTGTTTCGGGTTTTATTATGTAATTCAACTGTCCGTGGGAATCGGAAGTAGATTACATAAATTGGTGAATTCACTGGAGTGTAAAATGTGATTCAGAATTAATATTAACAATGGTGATATGAAAAAAAGTTTTTTATATTATCTCATTAGCCTGACTAAGCAATTTTAATGAAAAAAAAAATTAATATATTATTTATGGATGGACGAAAATCTGTTCTTATACTATTCTAATTTAACCTGAGAAAAACCGTCAGAGGGCTCATCTTTTTTAGATGAGTACGGGTGTTACAATCCCGAGGTGTCCTAGTGATCTTTTCGTTTTCCCAAGAGTTTTACTGTCTTTGATAAACACAGGTATCACGCCCCCAGGGTACCCTAAAAATACTTTTCCATTTTTGGTCCTTCTTATCATTCAATTCAAACTTTCTTTATTTTCCGTCTAGATCACTATCACGAATGTTAAATATTTCGTGTGGAAAATTTGTATCTTCTTTTTACATTATACTAAAGTCAAATATTTATTTAAGTTTCATATTTGTTGCGCATTTGCATTTTAAAAATTAATCCAACCCGCATGTTTGCCGTGTGCGGCATCTCGTAAAGTGAAAAATGGTTTTGGAGATACATTTTTTTGCGTTCCCTTTGGCTCACGCTTTCCTATAGGCGGGAGGAAGGAGTGATCTCGCCTTTGTCAATCGGCTAGTGATGTCTTTTCGGAGTCCCTGGTGGGATCTTACTGCAAGGTTAGAGTTTCATATGAGGGTTATCGGGTTTACCCGTCGGATACTCAACCTGATGCTGTAGTGCTGGGTGTATTCTGGGTGTACTCCAGGTAAGCACCGAGCCTGACTGTTGTCAGTTGTCCGACACACTGCCGCCCTTGTTGGACTACGTGCTGGGTGAAGGCATGTCAGGATGAAGTTTATTTCAAACTCATGAATCCAAATCTCCTATGCCCGGGTAAAAGTCTCGTTTTACCCTCTTTTAACGTAGACTGTATTGCAGCACATTCAAGATTCTTAATGTTTTATTTACCAAACAACAAAGTGTACGAAATATCGTCATTTTCTAATCATAAAATGAATAGGTGGTGAACCGAAAACTATAAAACGATTAAAGCCCGGATATCTACTTATTGAAACAATATCTGCTTTGTATCTTCTCGGTAAAAAAAAACTTTTAAAATTCGCCTGTAACAGTTACTCCACACAAATCTCCTGCAGAGGTGTTTTTTCTGAACTTGACTTGTAGAGTACTTTTGAATCAGAAATATTTTAAGGATTCTCTGATCAGGGTGTAATTCAAGTCAGAAGAACATCAATAAAAAATGATTCAACAGTTGTTTCTACAAAAATATAACACTAACTTATAAAGCCCGAAACTACCATCTACAACCAAAGCTGGTTATTTAAACTACAAAATACGTTCACACATTCTGAAAGGTTCGGACATACACAAACACCCTTCCGTGGGTAATTAACGTACTCTAGATACTCCTCTGTCGCATATTCATCCACAGTTTGCAATCTGGAGCAGAAACGTGTTGATTGTTCTTAGCCTCATCCCGCTGATTCAAAACTGTGCTTCAAATGGAAAACCAAAAAGAAATAAAATATACATAAAATATGTAAAAATATATATGTAGAAGCCATGAAATTAATAGCCCCCCCCATTAATCCCAAACTTACGCCCAGGTTCTACCAAATCCTCAACTGAAACCACTACATCCCAAACAGATGTAAACATTACAAAAATAATATGGCCTCCATTAAAATTACTATAACTATTAATATCCATTCGAAGAAAACTGTATCTTCCTCAATTCCTGCAATTACCAAACTGTCCACCGCCCAGAAAATAGGGTGAATATGACTCTCGGCTTGTAACCGTGTGGGCTCGGTTTCGAATCCTGAATAAGGCTTGAATGTATTTCCGCAAAAAGAAATCGGACTTTCGCCTGAAATCGATTCCCGTCTCGAATGGAAAGCAGCACAACCCTTCTATTTATGCTGGTATCATCGCTTGTGTAATAAAAACCTATATTCCTCCGTGTGATCGAACCGTATGTTTCTCTTCGTCTATCTCTCGTCTTTTGTATGTACACCAGCATGCAACACACTACCACAACAACCAAACTGTCCACATTAATTCAGGTACACCTCTTATCATCCACTTATTTTACTGTTATAATGTCATATAAGCCCAGCTACCTATTCCTGTACTTAAAATTGCTACCTCTCATTCAATAGTTAATATACTCCTTTTGCGTCGTCTTCATCCAAACAAGCACCCTTCCTATTCCGTTGTTCAATTTCAACCTTCTGAACTGAAACACATCCCTCTGTTCTTGAAACTACAACCACCACAACTCACATGTTATTTACCACATGTCATTTACTCGAAGATCAGGCTCAGGACGCCCTCGGTTGATCAGTCGTCGAGAAGGCCGCCACATCGGAAGAAATGAACGCGCACAGCCGACTGCTTCATCGGCCGAAATCAAGGCACAGGTAGCATCATCACTAAAGGCCCCTGTGTCTTCTCGAACCATGCAAAGGCGCCTATCTGAAGGACATTTGAGATCGTGGTGCCCATTACGTGTGCTGCCCTTGACGCCCACCCATCGACGCCTCCATTTGGGGTGGTGCCACGCACGAGGAAACTGGATTGCAGCGGAATGGAACCAGGTCGTCTTTAGAGTCGAATCCAGATTCAATCTCATCAGTGATACAATCGTGTTCGTTTGTGGAGACCCCGTGTTGAACGCCTCAATCCTGCCTTTGCTGTACGGTACACCACTCCCACAGCTGGTGTGATGGTATGGGGTGTCATTGCCTACAATACATGGTCACCCCTAGTATTGATCCGAGGCACCATGGCAGCCCAACGGTATGTCTATTACATCCTGCAACCAAATGTGTTACCACTCATGCAAAGGCGCCCTGGAGCCGTATTTCAACAAGACAGTGCTATGCCTCATACGGCAAGGGTGCCACAAGACTGTCTCCGCACTGCTACTATTCTTCCTTGGCCTGCCCTATCCCCAGATTTGTCTCCAATCGAACATATCTAGGATCATTTGGGACGGCGAGTTGGACATCCCACAAGTTTAAATGAACTAGAGGCAAGATTATAGTAAATAGGGAACAAAATGTCACAAGATATCATACAGAACTTGTATGCCTCATTGCGCGTTCGTATCGCATCGTGCATTCGCGCTAGAGGGGGTTCAACAGAGTATTAAATCCTCCGTTATTTTGCCTTTTTTTCTCTGAAATAAATGAAACTTTTTCTTTGATTTTCTAATCATTTACTTATATTAAAGTATGTAAAATTATATCAAAGTATGTACTTTTTATATCAAAGTATGTAAAATTTCGTTTCATTTTGACGACTCCTTCTTGGTGCCCTAATTTTTTTTGTCCGTGATTGTATATATAGATATATAAATGAATAACGTTTTACATTTTTAACTTTTTATTCTGTTAAATTTTTAAACAAATGTTTGGCACAGTATAACCATAAATGGCTCTTGCGCCATAAAAATCCACACTCACTCACTTAAAATAAGACTGATTGACAAAGAGAGATGTTTATGTTTACGTCGCACTATACAGCTACATGAAGGCTATTGGCGATGGACATACTTTTGAACCATTGATAAGGAAAAATACAATACATTTTGAAATATTTTCCTTTGAATACTACATCTTTTTTAAAGTTTTTTTTTTTTTGTTACTGAAAGTTTTGTCTCTTAAAACATTTTTGATTTTTTAAAGTATGAAAATTAAACCAATACATAGTGTAATTCAAATACCTCTAAATATTATTGATGTTTTCATGCAAAAAAGGATTTTTTTCTCTTTTAATGAAAATAATATAGTACTTTTTCTGTGAAAAAACGAAGAGGAATTTCTTATTGTGAATTAGAAAACAATTTTGTTTAATTTACGTAGCAATACATGTATTGATGTGATAAATTTCTTTTATTTGCATTTTGTGTTTATCCATGTAATCAATCAAATATTTTTTTACTTTTTAGTACTATTAATATACATAAGTTACTTTAAATTAAATTTAAAATTTCATATGTAAAATTTACTTTAATTTAAATTTAAAAATCCATATATAAAATTTATTTAAGCCATGAAATCTTGATATATATAAAAATGTATTTGCTGAACTAATTACAATTTGTAAAAGCATTTTTTTTTCAGATTTTACTATCTTTAATACCATTAGCTGAAATGTTTTTATACATAACTAAATTCAGTTAAAGAATGTACGCTTTTCTTTATATATAAAAGCCTTATTACCAAGCAATTAGTTCTATATAAAAACCTGAAAAGTTGTTAAAGGAATTAAAAATTCTTTTAACGTTATACAAATTTAACGTTAAAAAATATTTAGTCATAGATCCTCATGAAGCTAGGATTTTGTGATGAGTGTGAAAGTGATTTCTCATTTTCCTAAGATACAGTAATTTATCTGTTAATGAAAATGAAGAAATGAATAAATAAACTACAATGTAGAATAATTGCTGTTACATGTCCCACAGAATTATTCACTCATTAATGAGGAGAAAAACTTATATTCTATATATAAATTAATTAATTATACTTAGTTCACCATTGAGTGAGGAGTCTAAAAAGATTGCGATATACAGTTAAAAGTATTTTTTCTTATGATTGATTTTCTACTCTTTCTGACTAATTATCTTAAATATAATTTCATGAATGCCTCATTAATTTAACTTTTGGATGATTTATTCAAGTTCTAGTCTCCCCCCCCCCCAGATTTTCAAATGTTAAATATACCTTTAAAAAAACTTCCAATATTTTTCCTTTCCAAGTCAACTTTACGCTGTTCTCAGAGAAAGTGGGAGAGATCTGCCGGTGGAAAGAACAGAAAAGTAATTCGAAAAATAAACACAGAAATACATTTCCCACTTTTCCCCTTCAGGTGCCCTCAGAATGAAGGATTTTATTTGTGTGTGTTTGTTCATACCACATGAAAATACTCCACTACGTATTCTTTTATTTATTTTTAATATTTCATTTTTCCTCCACCAAAAACTTAATACATTCCGGTAAAAAAGAGATACCCAATAAGACTCCCGCTCCATTTTCGAGAACACGGATCTGTGTTCTCTTAACCCCTAAAATAAATATTTATCTCATAAATTTTCACGTAAGGCAGACAATGGTTTTGTCTTTGCACTTTTTCTCCTTTTAATTTACTCGTCTTCAAGTTAAAAACATCACTGCTGAGAAGTATACTAGATATTTTTTCCGTAGTGAAAACAGCAAACATACATCCGACAAAATTGAAAAGCAAAATAATCATCAAAGGCACTTCATAATTTGTTTTTCTTGGTGCACGAAAATATTTTCCTTTTTCCGTGCTTCAATGCCATATGATATTGGAATTCAACTGTGTTATTGCCATATATAGTACTTGTGAATACGGATATATACATATATGTATATATATATATATATATATATATATATATATTTAAATATATCCAAAATACCTCACACTAATATAACCAAGCAAATATTCAAATCATATCAAACCTAGAGTACAACATCATATTTCAAAATTTCAATGGCGAACAAAAATAATGAAAATCAACGTTTTCAAGCGAAATTAAAATTGTATAAGATAAAAATTATAAAATATCTAAGTGCAACCTCGGACTTAGGACCGATAAGTGGGGTTAAACTAGTTTGATGGCGCCAACCTTCCCCCTATTGCAACTTGGTAAACTAATCTGGAAATATCCAAATTCACAAAAATTTAAAAAATATATATATTATCTGCATATATCTGTATATATATATATATATATATATATAGCTGTATGTAAATATGTATAATCGAAATTTCTCTACAAGAAATAAATGAATAAACATTAATCAAAACTGAAAAATAAATTCATACTGCAATTTAACCAGACAATAGATTTTAGAATGAATATATGAAAAAATAAAAATAATAGAGTTAAATATAAAAATCTGGATGCCACAGTATTACAAACATTGCCGAATTACGACAGCTTATATATAAAAGAATTTATATAAAAGTGGGTCTGAACATGCTTTGTGGCCATGCAACCTTCACCCCTTTCTGATCTGAGCAAAAATCCTATTGAATATATATATATGTGATGCCCTGGGAAGCGCGGGATTTTTCTTGTTTATTGCATGTTACATTGTAGTCGAGACATAATGGAGGAGTCTTGATATTTGTAAACCTTTACTATTTCTTGACCAGGACATTGCAACCACACAGAAACTACATTTAAAAACACAAAGGCGGACAGACGGAAGCAAGTGGTAGCGCAATTTACATGAAGAACATAAAGACAAAGAGCAAAGAGAAATAGATCCGAGCACTGGCGGTGAAGATCGTACGACTCCTTTCTAACTGGAGTCCTATTGTCCTATTGAATATATATATATATATATAGAGAGAGAGAGAGAGAGAGACATAAAACTAAGAAAACTGGTTAAGTTAGTAATAATTATATTAGCCACAGTAGTACTACAGCAAACTTCTGGCTTTAGAAACCAAGATTGCAGGTTTAAGCAAAGTTTTGCGGCTAGCCAAACTTCACCTGTATTTGCCAATAATCTAGGCCATACGGAAAGTAAGCAATATCAAGAGAAGTTTAACTGTTTCAAACAAAACCACAATCTATTAATATAAAACGATAAAATGATAGCCAATAATAATTACTAGTGTATGTTAAAATCAATGCTAAAAAATTTACATAACACTTACAATGCGAGTACCGCAATAACTATTTTTCTCGCGGGATAGAAAAGAGTATATCAGTTACGCATAAAATTAGTAAATTATGATAAAATAACATTAAGTCTATGTATATATATTTAAAATCTCTAAATATTGTTTTAAAATTTACAGAAAATAAAAGTACAACCAGACATATACAATTAATTTTAAATAAAATACATTATTTTTAATTTATTTAGCATGTGGCGTCATTTATCGATTAACTGTACAACTAATTAAAATGCTAAAATGCTTTTGTTATTACATATTGGCATTTCACAGAGGACTACTAGAAATATAACTGTAAAGCAAATTAGTGATAGATCCCTTTTCAATTCAATGTTTAATAAAGTTATTAAAATTTAAATATATATTAGATTTATCACTAACTATATAATACATTATTATGATAAATAAAATAAAAATAATACTTTTATACATAGATATTGATAAATTCGAAATCCAGTATGGCACTTTAAAAATGTTAAAATTAAAATCATCTCTTTTATCATTAATATTACTATCCAATTAATAATCCTTAATATGCATTGATACATCCAAGTAATTAGTTTTAACTGGATTACTATTAATTTTAACTAAATCTAAGTAATCGGGATAAAAAGTTATATTAAGTTTAACATTATTATTTTTATCAAAAATAATTAGATCACCTACATGTCTAAAAATGTAATAATCATTATTATTAATATATTTATATTCGTAAAAGTGTAAATATAAATTAGCCAATATATTGCTAGCAGGCTACCTTGAGGCAAACCCTTAGTTTTTTTTATGCAATGAACCATTAAAATTAATGTAACTTTTTTTTAAGACTAAATCTATGAGAGTTTTAAATTTTTGTAAATTAATAGTAAGGTTTTAATTACTATGATTTTCTAAAATTAACTTAATAATATCATTGATATCAATGGAGAAGAAAACATTTTCAAAATCATAAATATAAACTGAATAAATATTTTTATTTTTAATAAAACTTATAACATCTTTACTATTTTTAATTATAGCTTTATTATATTGCTTATTGATGAAGTTTTGTAAAATATTATGCATCATTTTACCTGCAGTAGTGATATATGTTTTAAAAACATTTGTTACTGTTCTAAATTTAACAGAATTTTTATGGAATTTAGATGTTAAAAACATGTATGTAAAATTAATCTTAAAAATGTAAACACCCAATTTTCTATATATATCAATTATTAATTTCTTTATGTCACAAGTCCAATCTTTTAAAATTCATTGATTAAGAAGTGTTCATTAATCATGCTATTATAAAAGTATTTACAAATTACAGCATAATTTCCAGGCACTTTGTCTATCTAAACAATAACAACATTCTTCTTTATTTCATAAATCTTTTTTACATCTTTATAAGTAAGTTCAGATTTAGAATGGTAATTAAATTTCATCAAGTCTTTTAAGTCCAAACCATATTTAACTGCAGATTTTGTAACAAAATTATTTATATCTTTATTCATTTGTTTTTTAACTGTATTATTGTTTTTAGAAATAGTTAATCTAAAACTAATTTCTTTACTCATTATATCTTTTAAAATTTTGTCCTTGACTATATTTAAGTTGCCTGTGACTACATGTTAATGATAACTGTCAATAAATTCATGATATTTCTTACATTTCCAATCGTCTATGTCAAGAGAAGGTGAACTTTTAATGTACTTAAAAATATAATCTGCCCAACGTTTTATTTTATTTAAATGCTTTTTTAACAATTACATTCCTTATAGGAAAACGTGACAAATGTCTGTAAATTACATTAGAAAATTTAAGTTTATTAAATTTTTATTCATGAATAATAAAGTGCAGTAATCTGTGTTAGATTTATTAATTTTATCAGTATTTATATTGAATTTATTCACTAAAAATAAGTTATATCTAATGATGTGAACTGCATGTCACACCTTTAATCACTCATTATTAAAGATTTCATTTAACATTAAAATGTCCTTTTTGCTAAGACCAAACATGAAGCATTTGATCTTCTTGATATTAAAGTTTATTTCAAAATCATCTCTATAATAACTTTAATATTATCAATTAAAGGTATTTTATCTCTATTTTTACTTTGAGTTCTTTAGTTTCTAGAATTTTTTCTAGACTAAAAAGAAAGTTATCCAATGGACTGAATTCATGTGACGTCATAATCACATGATAATTTTAAACCACGTGTTTTTAGCCAATCATGTTCAAAAACACATGTGACGTCATAGTCACGATAAATGCAATTATCTATTTTCAGCAAATCAGTTCACGCACTTCGTTTATTGTCCGTTTTGAATTCAATGTAGAACACGTGTTTATATTATCATGTGACCGTCATGAATATAGTCCATTATACCCATTTTAAAAACCACGATTCTGAACGTAGATAGACACCATAAGAAATTCCAAAATAAAAGTAATATTTATTTATACCAGCTGAAGTACCCGTTCTTCGCACGGGTTTAATTTTAAAATAAATAAAATTCAGCTTTTTTTTATAGCTAATATGATATTTATAAAGAGGTTAGAGCCATTGCATGACATTGTATCCCAAAATTAAACATAATTTTTAGTGTGTGTGCTCTCCTTATAAATAATTTTAAGCGAATTACAATTTGGCATCACAACATGGAAGGATTTCCCAAAAACATATACTTGAATGTAAAAGAGAAAATTAACATGCTAATACGGTAAGCAGAGAAGAATGAATGAAAATATAAATAAAAATTATGAAAGAAAAGTAATAACAGTAGTAATTTTCTGCTATGAGAACTATAAGTGAAATAATCTGAAATATGTAAATCGAAATAAAAATTATGATAAACCGTTTCATTAAAATGCTATTATAAATATCATAATATATATAAGGAATGTTTCCTTATATATGTTATTTATTGAAAAAAATTAAAATATATAGTTAAAACTAAAATTTAAAAAAAATATCCAAATCAGATAATATAAGTCTTTGTTGAAATAAGCCATTAAAAAAGCTGCAGCATTAAATTATTACATGCGGAATGGATGTAATACTATTTAGCATCTCTATTGAATGTAATATAAAGTATTAAACGCAATACAATAGCAAAAAATGAAGTTAATAAAAACCAAAATAAAAAATATATATATTTTTAAGACAGATAAAACCGGTCTACTTTGAAATAAATCATAACTAGCAACAGTAATGAGGGAAAGAAGTAATACATCGCATGGCTAAAAAATTTTCAAACCATACTTTTTTGCAATATTTCAATTAAAAATAATTATAAATGTGAAAGTACAATGATAAATAAACATAGTGTATATATCATATATGGACAGAATAATCTATATAAAATATGTGTATGATCTTCATGAAACTAAACGAGGAACATATTTTACGAAGCAAAGTTAAACCTTGATTTCACGACAAGTAAAATCACATCAACACAGAATTTAAACATAACCAAAGGGAAATATGAAAAATACTATTAAGCTGCATTTTTTCAACATAAATTTTTGTATCACGAATGATACAAATAAATTAGTATATTTCGAGATTTTCAGTAGCAAATCTAAAACGTGATGCCATATGACGAAAAATCTCATCAACATTGGTCAGCATCTGATCTGTTTTCCCATAATGATGAGTGTATGGAATTTGTTGATGAAAGAAGAAAAGCAATAATCTTTTTTTCAACCAAAGAAAATATCACAGTAATTTATGTAAATGTAAAAAATTGTGTGTATATATACAATGTGTATGTACGCAATATCCAAAAAACTACATGAAGATATTGTCAGAAAGAAATTTAACCATAACGCCATACGATAAAAAATTGAACTAATATTGAATTTTAAAGAGCAAAAGAATATTACTTTGATGTGCATTCAATCACATCAATAATTTCAATAAAGATATTCTTGAGAAATATATAATATTAACTATATTTTCGTAGGAACAAAATATGAGTACTTATCGGTTAGAAACACCAAGCGGCCAAATATAGCAACATGTAGAAAAATGCCAAAATCTAGTTAACACGAGTTGTTGACATAAATTGAGGGTAGTTTTTTCAAATATTGTACCTCCGTTAATAATTAGTTTAATTTAATACTATTTTCATTTATTTTACTGCTGGCAGGGAATTATTACTCTAGTGTTGCAATAAGCGAGATTTAAAATTTGTCGTCTATGAATAAAAAAAAAAGCAACAGAACAAAACTTTGTAACAGATTTTTTTTTTTTGAACATGAGAATAAAAGCAGGCAAAAAGTGGACATAATTTCATTGTCAGAAAAAAACTCAATGATATGTGTGAGATGAATAAGTAATCATGATCTATGATTCTGCTTATCATTTCTTTATGTCGTACACATAATTTTACAACTTTGTGAACAATAGTTTCGTCTGTAGACAATTTTGAAGTAGGGTCGTTTAATTATGGACACCCGGTATATATAAACTAGTTTCTCTCTCTAGAAGAAAAGTTCTTTCAATTTCAATTAAATTAACAGAAACGTTAGCACAAGCTGAAAAATAAATGTTTATTCTAATTGCCTTACAATTTATATTAATAGGGTGTAAAATATCTAAGCAGAATAGCAATTTTTAAAACAGAATGTATATACGATATACTAAAGCTTTAACGGTGTTGCTGACATTCTGCAGCGGTAAAATTATTAGTTAGCCTCTTATACCTCTCTACAAATTAATCAGTTTTTGAGCAAAGTTGATAATTTTCAACTGGAGTTTGTTGAACTCACATCTTCAGAATTATAAAATGGAAAAATTGGGGAATTATTAAATAACCTGGAAGATAACTCTAACGATAAATCGACAGCTATTTTAAATTTTTGGATGTAAATTTCGGGAGAGATTTGATTGTTTGAGTAGAAAATGACATGTTCTATGCTTTCCTCTTTTAGTTCTACATATCTATGTGAACACATCTTTTTTCATGTAGAAAGTATTTTGAGACTGCAAAGAAGTTGTCTAACCATTTCTCGGATTTTACTGAACATTCAGATTTGTATGAAATATCGTCGCAAATTATACTCCTGATATTACGATGTAAATTAGAAAAGGTGAAGGGACAAAATATTCGCATCAAGATATTTAACTATATAGAAAAAATACTTATATCTTGTTGTTTATTTCTTGTTTTAATACGAGGGAAATCCGGAAAGTCACTTCCGAATCGCTATAAAAAACAAACTAGGACAGAAAGGGAAAAATTTATGTACATATCAAAGGTATGATTTGTACATATGCTCTCCTCTATTTTTCAACGTAGTAACCCATTATTCAAGTACTTGCTGTACCGTTTTACAAATTTACAAATTCCTTCTATATAAAAAGCAGCCACTTGCGATTTAAACCAATGTGTCACAGCTTTTTTTCTCTCACTACACTTACTACAGACAGTGTTCCAATTCGTGATTCCTTATGGATATTTGTTCTTCCGTCCTGGAAAAAACGTATCCATTGACGTACTATACCTTCACTCATAATATTTGGCCCGTATCCGGCACACAATTCCCGATGGGTATCTACAACTGGCCGTTTGTTTTGGCACAAAGAAATCTGTTCACTACTGTAACCTCACATTTAGAGGGATTTTCTAGGACGTCACACATTTTGTCACGTTGTAACTAGAAAATTCTTGACCCTACGACACTCTCAATCGCCGACTGGAAGCTTAATGAATCAGAGATTGCTCATGCATTCGATTGAGGGAGCTCCGAACTGTACTTCCGCCGCCACGCCCAAACTTCTGTTAGTTTTAGAATTGCCCTCGTATTTTAATTTAAAAGATACGCTTAACACACAAATATACGCACAATTTTTATTTTTTATTTACGTTGAAGGACTACTCATATTTTGTGTTGCTTTTTTATGCTGATAAATATCTTAAATAGTGATTAATTAATTTATAATAAAACTCTATCTGTCTTTTTAAACTCTATGCATGCAATGCTGTGGGAATCGAATTGTTTCAAATATTTCCTATTCAGTGGCACCCTCACTCGCGTTGGTAGATTTGTTTTGCACACTACGACTAAAAGGTTGCCAACCCCTGTCATAGATTTATTTTTAAACATAACATTGAGCTAGACTTTGGTATCGTCAACGTACCAAAAGGCGAGGTAAAACCAGATTGGCAAACGGTTGGATAGTGCCCCTGCATCAAAAAATTTATATTAGCATCAATTAAAATTGAAATATTTCTGAAAGAGAAAAAATACATAAACATTTGTTTGAAATCATAGAAAAAAAGAAAATACGCTTAGTTAATAAAAAGGATTCACATGGGTGACATCACAAAAGAAATGTAATCAAATCCATGTTGCCAAACCAAAAAAGGAAATTTTGAGGGAACTCATTTTGTAATAATTTATTCGAAAACCATCTGTAATCTCATTTCAAAGAATTTAAAAAAATATACAAATACAATGATAAAAATAAATATATTTATAGTAAAATATATAACAATTTTCCCTCCACACTGATTTGAAAGTTATTGCAATAAAAAAATTTCACATTTTTTGGATATTTGGCAGGGAAGACGTCATGAACACCGAAAAAATTTCTAACTCCTATTCAAACCAAACTCAATTTTCTTATGTAAAATCCGACGCTGATCACGAATACATGTAGCGCTTTTCAAAATTTCAATTGGATCAAAAGTTATTGAAATAAAAAATTTTCACATTTTTTGGATATTTGGCAGGGGAGCAGGGGAGACGTCATGAACACGGAAAACATTTCTAACTCCCATTCCAACCAAACTCAATTTTCTTATGTAAAATCTGACGCTGATCACGAATACATGTAGCGCTTTTCAAAATTTCAATTAGATCAAAAGTTATTGCAATAAAAAATTTCACATTTTTTGGATATTTGGCTCTTGAGGTGTCATGAACACCGAAAAAATTTCCAACTCCTATTCCAACCAAACTCAATTTTCTTATGTACAATTTGACGCTGATCACGAATACATGTAGCTCTTTTCAAAATTTAAATTAGATCAAAAGTTATTGCAATAAAAAGTTTTCACATTTTTTGGATATTTGGCAGGGGAGACGTCATGAACAGGGAAAAAATTTCTAACTCCTATTCCAACCAAACTCAATTTTCTTATGTACAATTGACGCTGATCACGAATACATGTAGCTCTTTTCAAAATTTCAATTAGATCAAAAGTTATTGCAATAAAAAGTTTTCACATTTTTTGGATATTTGGCAGGGAGACGTCATGAACAGGAAAAAATTTCTAACTCCTATTCCAACCAAACTCAATTTTCTTATGTAAAGTCCGACGCTGATCACGAATACATGTAGCGCTTTTCAAAATTTCAATTAGATCAAAAGTTATTGCAATAAAAAATTTTCACATTTTTTGGATATTTGGCAGGGGAGACGTCATGAACAGGGAAACAATTTCTAACTCCTATTCCAACCAAACTCAATTTTCTTATGTAAAATCCGACGCTGATCACGAATACATGTAGCGCTTTTCAAAATTTCAATTAGATCAAAAGTTATTGCAATAAAAAATGTTCACATTTTTTGGATATTTGGCAGGGGAGACGTCATGAACACGGAAAAAATTTCTAACTCCTATTCCAACCAACTCAATTTTCTTATGTAAAATCCGACGCTGATCACGAATACATGTAGCGCTTTTCAAAATTTCAATTAGATCAAAAGTTATTGCAATAAAAAAATTTCACATTTTTTGGATATTTGGCAGGGGAGACGTCATGAACAGGCAAAAAATTTCTAACTCCTATTCAAACCAAACTCAATTTTCTTATGTAAAATCCGACGCTGATCACGAATACATGTAGCGCTTTTCAAAATTTCAATTACATCAAAAGTTATTGCAATAAAAAATTTTCACATTTTTTGGATATTTGGCAGGGAAGACGTCATGAACACCGAAAAATTTCTAACTCCTATTCAAACCAAACTCAATTTTCTTATGTAAAATCCGACGCTGATCACGAATACATGTAGCGCTTTTCAAAATTTCAATTGGATCAAAAGTTATTGAAATAAAAAATTT